>SNQJ01S0080896.1:16486-37627 GCA_010110895.2 Picea sitchensis | reverse complement strand
GGTTTGCAATTTCGTTCCGCAATGATATTAGAGTTGTTTATATTCTGATCATGTGTCACCTTAGTTATGATGTCATGTGTTTTTGCATTGATATGAATTAGGTGATGTTGTTAAATTATTATTTGTTAAAAAGAAAAAAAAAATTTCCTATTGAACTTCTCTATTCATAGACATAACGAAGGGGTCGTTATAGATATATACTTGTTATGGTTATAACATGGAAAATGGATTGGTTTGTAGTAGCTTAAATCTACATTAAGTAGTAGATAGTGACCTGTTTTCATTTATGAATCTGAATTTGTACTTGTAGAATATACTTACTTCATATATATATATATATATATATATATATATATACTAGTTTTAATCTGTTCATGCCTAGATGTTTTACACCAAAAATTTCAAGGTACAGGAAATACCCCTATTATAATAGAAATATAATTATAGAACAGAAGTTACTTCCAGAATTTAATCACACAAATCCATTTGATTATCCTAGGAAGAAATCAATTAATTTCTAACTTTCGTACAGATTTTAATTTCAATCATAAAGGGATGCTCAGGAATTGATTTATAACTATTTTGTCGAAAGTTTGACTTCCTACATGCGTATGATCGAATAGTTTTCGCTCAGGTTATTGTATCGATACAGACTTTAATGATTATTGCTACATCTTTAACTAATTCATCCCATAGAGTTAGAAATAATTCGTTCTAGATACAGTAAATACATTACATCAGGTTTATGATCATTCAAACAGAAAAGGAAAAATTACATATCTGAACGAGTGCGCATTCAAATAGAAAAGGAAAAGATTACATAGATGAACCGATGCATGGAAAGACAAAGGGAACATCCATGTTCCTCGAAACTGTAGAACAAGGCATCCAAATTAGTTTCCCGATTCACCCCCTATCTTGACTATGAGTCCATGAGGAAAAACTTGGAATCTCCTCTTCAACAATGTCTTCCCTTCTCTGTAGTTTTCTCCTTGCCTCACACTTAATGTTTAGTGTTTATAATAGAAAGTACACAACAAGTCTTCCTCCCAACATACTAGGAAACATCTTGCCTCCTCACATATGCTATTTATCCCACAATATTTTTGCCTAGGTCTTTTTCCCTCCCTTGGGGATTTTTGCAGCTTTCTAAATCCTTGTTTTTTAGTGGCTACCAATGGCCAAATCCTTTATTTTCCACTTGTACCAATCAACCCAGAGGTAGTTCCAACATGTTCCCCACTCATGGAGTCATGGTCAGCTGAATTTAACATGGTTGTTCCATTTGTCTCCCTGCAATAATTAAAACAATATTATGTTTACATAAAAGTGTCATAGTCAAGAAGTTAGTTGGGTTAAGTCATATCCCTGCCCAATAGTCATAATAATAAATTACAAATTTCCAAATTCGAAATTCGGAATTGCCATAAATGGCAAAATTTTTCCAAATTCAAATTTACCAAAAAGAGATTAATTTTCCTAATTTTTTTTTAATTCGAAATTAATTTATTTTTGGGGATGTCACATCTTTTCCCCCTTCAATAAAAAACTATCCTCAGTGCTTGTTCCTTTCTTGGAATAGGATTGGATGAGATTTCTGTAAATCTCCCTCCAACTCCCAAGTGGCCTCCTCAGGACTAAAGTGCTTCCATTGCACTTTTACCTAAGCGATGACTCTGTTATGAAGTACTGTTCCTCTCTGGTCCAGAATGCGTAGGGGTTCCACCTGGAACTCACCTTCTGTTTCCACTTGCACCAAGTTCCAATCGATCATATGAGTAGGGTCATGGACATAATTTTTCAATAAGGAAACATGAAATACTTTATGAATTCTTAAATTAGCTGGAAGTGCAAGTTGGTAAGATATGGGTCCAATTCGAGCTAATATCGCAAATGGCCCAAAAAACCTAGGTGCCAACTTGGCACTGTTCCCAAGTTTTAGTGAACTCTTTCAGGATTTGACCTTTATGTAAACATGATCTCCCACTTGAAATTCGAAGTATCTTCTTTTCTCATCTGCATAACTTTTCTGTCTATCCTGTGCCTCTTTTAAGTTCTGTTGCACCCTTCTTACCATAGTTTCCATTTCTTGGAGCATTTCAAGTCCAACCATGAGTCGGTCAATTGGATCATCCCAGCTAATTGGCATCGTACACTTTCTACCTTATAGTACCTCAAAGGGGCTCAATTTAGCCGAAGTTTGGTACCCATTTTTATATGCGAACTCTACCAAGTGCAGGTAGTCTTCCCACTTACTCGGTTTTGTTCTTACGTACATCCAGAGCATATATTCTATGATCTGATTTGTTTGTTCATTCTGTCCATCCGTTTGTGGATGGTAACTCGTGCTAAAATTCAAATTAGTATTTATTCCTGCAAACAATTCTTTCCAAAAGCTGGACGTAAATTTTACGTTTCTATCTGAGATCACTATTTTAGGAATACCATGTAGTCTAAAAATTTCTTTCATAAATATTTCAGTGATATTTATAGCTTTAAAAGTAGATTTCATAGGAATAAAGTGTGCAGACTTACTGAGTTTAACGATTACCACCATAATAGAATCATTTTGTTTCTTAGTTTTAGGAAAACCTGTTATAAATTCCAGCGATATGGTCTCCCATTTCCACTCCGACACTCGTAATGGCTGCAATAGGCCATCTAGAAGTTGGTGTTCGGCCTTAACCTGTTGACAATATCGGCACCCAGCCAAGTATTTTGTTGTTTTTCCCTTCATATTAGGCTAGTAAAATAGTTTTCTGAGTGTTTTTATTGTTTTTTGGTATCTTGGATGGCCAAAATATGGTTTCTTATCCACTTCTTCCAAGACTATTAACTTTAACTACGTTGAATCTGGTATGTAAAGTTTGTTTTTAAATCGTAATAGTCCCTTCTTGTCGATACTCAGATCTGTTTTATCTGAGTTTATGGTATGGTTTTGTAGTTATGCCCTTACCTTAGTGTAATTTTCATCGTTAATGCTTATCGCCCTTATTCTTTGTTCCAGATCGCTTTCTGCCCTACTGATATTTATCTCAAATAACCCATGGACTCTTCTACTTAAAGCATCTGCTACCTTATTTTCCTTGCCCTTGATATGTCTGACCTCGAAGTCGAATTCACTCAAGAAGGTTAGCCACCTTGCTTGCCTTGCATTAAGATCCGGTTGGCTAAATAGACATTTCACATCGCTATTATCCGTCAATAATAAAATGTTTCTGCCCATTATGTAGGGTCACCACATTTTTAAGGCGTGTATCACTGCTGCCAATTCTAAGTCATGAGTGACATAATTTCGCTCATGTTCTTTTAATTTCCGGGACTCATAACAAATCATGTGCCCTTCCTGAGTTAGGACACCACCTAGTCCTTCTTTACTCGCATAAACACATATGGTAAAGTATTTATCTAGGTCTGCTACCTTCAATATCGGTGTTGTTGTCAATAATTCCTTCAGCTTGTTAAAACTATCTTGACATTTTGGTGACCACTTAAAATTGATCCCTTTCTTTTGTAAAGACATGATATGGTAGGCTATATTGGAAAACCCCTCTATAAATTTGCGATAATATGAATGACCGAATATCCGCTACATCCTTGGTTACCAACCATTCCATGATGGCTTTTATTTTCTCAGGGTTGACGACAATGCCTTCTGCTGAAATTACATGTCCCAGATATTGTATTTTCTTTTGATAAAAGTCACACTTATCAAATTTTGAGTACAATTTGTATTTTCTCAACGTTTGAAGAACTATTCTTAAGTGTTCTTCATGTTCTTCCTCCATTTTAGAATACACCAGAATATCATCGATAAAACTAGTACGAACTTGTCTAAGTATCGACTGAAAATATTGTTCATCGGGCACATAAACGTGGTTGGTGCATTAGTGAGTCCGAAAGGTATGAATACGAATTCATAGTGTCCATATCTTGTTTGAAAAGTTGTTTTTCTTATATCTTCATTCTTTATCCTAACTTGATGATAACTAGATCGTAAATCCAATTTCGAAAAGAGCTTGGCCCCACCTACTTGATCAAATAGGTCATTTATCCTTGGTAAGGGGTACTTGTTTTTAATAGTCATTTTATTTTATTGTCTATAATTGATACAAATTCTTAGAGTGTTGTATTTCTTTTTCACAAAGAGGACTAGTGCCCCCCATGGTGAAACACTCAGTCTGATATACTCTTTGTCCAACAATTATTGTAATTGTATTTTTAATTCTGTCAATTTTGGTAAACTCATTCGGTAAGGTGCTTTAGGGATAGGGGTTGAACCAGGTAGTAGGTCTATGGAGAAGTCTATTTCCCTTCTAAGAGGTAATTCTAGTATCTCATCAACAAACATGTCTCTGAATTCACGTAGGAAAACAAAGTATTCTAACTTTGGTTTATCTCCTTTTTCTAACAGATTCGTTACTTGGATGGCATAAACTTAACATCCCTTTATCATACATTTCTTGAATTGCATAGCTGGAACTTGTTTAACTAATACAAGTTTCAGTATACCTTGGGCTGTTCTAGTAGTGTCATAATCGTCTTTATAGTTAAGTGTCTTTGTATAACAATCTAGTACTACTTTATGCTTTTCCAACCAATCCATTACGATAATCATATCATAACATCCTAGTGGTAGGATGTTCAGATTTGTTCTTATGTTTTGACCATCTAAGATGAACTCGAAATCAGAAATAAAGTCAACTACTTTCCTTTTAGTTCCCATTGCTAGTTGTACCAACCATGATTTTGCATGATTTAGTTTCTTAAGTTTATTTGAATCTACTACATCAGGAGTAATATAACTTAACGTAGCTCCAAGGTCAATTAAAATAGAAATTCGAGTGTTATTGATTTTACCTTTGATTTCTACCACAGAGGACTGGTGGTTAGCTTGTCGGCCATGTATGACTACATTTATTCGATGCAGGCTTCTACCCACGTCACCCACCATCGAGGCTTCTTCCAATTATGAACCATAGTCATGTTTGCTGAGATTAAACATGGATATTTCCTCCTTCGATGAAGTTCTCCACATTCCCAGTAGTTTAATGGTTTGTGGGGGCTATCCCCAAAGTTCTTTGTTCCCAGATTTACTGGTTTATCACTGCCTTGCATATTCGGATGGTTGGAGTGAAAATATTTTCTTGGAAATCTTTTTGCTGCATTCCAATAAGGAGCTAGTCGAAATCCCTTCTTCCACTGGTTCATTCGATCTTGTTTCTTATCCTTCCAGGCTTTGGGAAACTTTGTTCACTGTTTATACTTGTCGTAGCACATTCGTGCTTTCCTGAATATTTCACTCAAGTATTTGGGGTTGTCAAACTCAATTCTTACCCTGTAGGACTGTGGTAAATAACTTAAGAATCACTGAATTTTTACCTTATCCTCTCGGATATAAGGTACGTACCTTAGTAATTCCAAAAAATTATTTATAAGGTCCTTTATTGTCATCTATCAAAGTCTTAACTTGTAAAATTCTTTCTTTTTTCTTTCATATTAGCTTTTAGATAGGTACTATTTCTTGAAATTTTTCTTAAAGTCGGACTATTCCATCTGTTTCTCTTTTAGGCCCTTGTCCAATTTCAGGTCTTGCCACCAAATGTTGGCCTTCCCTTTCAGATTGTAATTGGCCATTCTGACCTTCATATTGCTGGAATAGTTATATATCTGGAAGTATTTTTTGATGTCCAATAACCAAGCCTCAACTTCTTCTCATGTTCTAGATTCTCCATCAAAGGTACCTGGTTTAAGTTTCTTGAATTATCCTTCAAGGTGGTCTACTTGTTTTATCTTTCTGTCTATTTTTGTTTTATCCTCAACTTAAGGTGTACCTTTAGATGAACTGTCTCCTTTTTCTGTTTCAGGTCCAAAGTTCTTGGAATCCCTCTTCCTAACTTCTTCATCGTTATTATCGTCCTTTGGGATTTTCTTTGTCACTATACTGCACAATAGGACTTCATTAATTTCCTGTTGTTCCTGTTGAGCTTTCTTCAGTTTTTCATTGTCAGCTTTGAAAACCTACAGTTCAACGATGAGATTCCTCATTGTTTCCAGAACTTCAATAGGTGAGCTTCTATCACTATTCTGTCTCTGATTTTCAGGAAGTATTTGTTCAGGATTCCCATCGATTCTGATTTCCCCGTCATCCCGTGTTGCCATGATTAACACAAAACATAAAAGGTTTTCTTTTTGTAACAATAAAGGTTTATTAGTTTTACATAAAAATATATATATACTTAAGTAAATTAGATGGCCTTGTTCAAGGTCCAAGTGTTGTAAACCTTTACTCTGATACCATATGTAATGTACCTCAAATTTACCAAAAAAAAAAAAAGTTTTATGAGGCATTGATCTCCAATTTCATCCTTACATGATTGTTGATTAAGGAAAAATATTTATTAAAGTTATAATCTTCTTGTCATAACTTAAGTTTGTCTCACCGTATGGTGCCATCTACAAACCTGCCTAATCTACAATATGTAGGAATTTATACGATAAGACCTCCAAGGGTTTTAGTAATTCTCCTCTTTTGATTCTAATCCCAACCTAGACATAACTATCTATACCTCGAGACTAGCCTTAAGACTTATAGTCCTAGTCTCTCTCCCTACACAAAGGAGCCTTAAGGGTTACGTGAAAAACTATTTGAAAGGTCCATTCAAAAGTGAGTAATGGATTACTATATAATATATACATATATCCATGGGTTTGGAGCTATTCCATATGGTTGAAGAAATGGCTTAGTGGTAAGAGATTAGCATTATAACATGGTCGTGATTAAATATATGACTCATATTCGTCACATGCCAATCTCTTTACTCAACAGTTTTTAGGTAGAGAGATCCTGAGTTAACTTTAGCTTAACTAAACTTTGTCCAAACTGAATTTCCTTCAAATACATAGCTAACTGTGACAAGGCAGTTGAGGTAAACAAGATCCCAACCCATCGAATCTCGAAGGGACTCATTTACTTTGCAAATGTTTCAAGGTGAAAGAATAAACTATTGTCATAGGGAAGCTAAGGCTCTATTTCCATCGTTTAATGGCAATGTGACATCCCCAAAAATAAAATATTTTTGAAATTTAAAATTGCTGGAAATTTATTCTATTTTTAGTAAATTCGAATTTGGAATTTTTTTTTCCATTTATGGCAATTCCGAATTTCGAATTTGGTAATTGTAATTAATTATTTTGACTGTTGGGCAGAGACCTAATTTGACCCAACTAACTATTTGACTATGACACTTTTATGGAAACATAATATTTTATATTGATTGCAGAAGGACAAATGGAACAACCATGTTAAATTTAGCTGACCATGACTCCATGAGTGGGGAACATGTTGAAACTACCTCCGAGCTGATTATTACAAGTGGAAAATCAGTGATTTGGTCATTGGCAGCCCCTGAAAATCAGGGATTTAGAAAGCTGTAAAAATTCTGAAGGGAGGGAAAAGACCTGCACAAATGATAAATAGCATATGAAAGGAGGTAGGATGCTGTGAAGTATGTTGGGAAAGGATACTTTTGATTCACTAGTTGTTATGAACACTGCTTGAGTGTGAGGAAAGGGAAAAATGTTGGAGCTGTATGACATTGTTGAAGAGAAGCTTTTCCAAGTTCGCCCTCATGGATTCATGGTCATCTAGGGGGTGAATCGAGAAAGTAGATTGGCTGCCCTGTTCTACAGTTGGGAGGAACATGGCTATTCCATTTGTCTTTCAGTGTATTATTTCAGATATGTTATTTCTATCCCTTCTCTGATTGAATGTTAAATGGTTACATACTTGATAGAATGTATCTATTAGAAATAATATTAATGACGAAATATCGAATGCATCCCATTGCAAACTTAGGAATTGCTAGAATGTCTCTCTACTAGTTCGGAATGGATTATCTTTGCTGCATCTCATTGTTGTTATGAATACTAGTTCCCGAAAGTATACTAGCTGGAAGGATATGACTAGTCAATTCTTAAAGAAGATTTGTGTTGTGGTTTGGATTACTACTGTAGTAAGGTAAAGCGTCGTAGTTGAAAACCCCACAAGTAAATTGTGATGTAGATTTGAGTTTACCTACATATTGAATGCAAATGGAAAACTGCATATTGTATAGATTGTAAGTATGTAATAATTTCACTATCTATGTAAACTATGAATTAGTGGTTGTCTTGACCTTTCAAGACATGAGGACTAAACCACTAATTACATTTTTGGTTTTTACATAATTTAAATGGTGGCCACCTTAACCTTTGCAGGCCACAAAACACCATCACCGTCTTGATTAAAATCTCTTACGAAATCGAAGGGGCAATTTTTTTCTGTGTTTAAATACCAGAGTTGAAATTGTAATAGGGATGAGCTTGACAACAATTTTTGAATTGAATTTGTCACTCTGTGTTTTATTTTACTGAGGTTGTAAACTCTGTTCATGTTTTCATTTTTCGGCATTTTGGAGTTTATTGGTTCAAGTTGCATGGAGTTCTTTTGTTCTTGCAAACGTCGAAACCTGAAGTGGCCCCACAGCTTGAACGAATTTCATGATTCAGTGATTACCATTGTATGTTGTTCATGCATCAAGCGCTACCAGACGTCGAAACCTGATATTGGCTAGGCCCATACCTTTTTCGTGATTTCGTGATTCGGCGTTTGACGTTGTTCAATGTTTTGCATCTGGAGTTAGTAAACCCCAAAATCAAAAATTGTTGGGCCCACACCCTAATCGCATTTCGCAAATCAACATTTCTTATTTCATTTTGTTTTTGCGTCATGTGTTTGTAAATCCCGAAATCCTGAACCCTGAAACCCCAAAGTGTTGGGCCCACAACCTTTTCTCATTTTAGGATTCGGAAAACCACATGGCCTTTTGTTTTTTGTATTTAGCGTTTGTAATCGTCAAAACCCAATTGACCTCCGTTTATTTTTTTTTCACATACACACACACACACACACACACACACACACAAATATATATATATATATATATGTAGACATTTCTTATATATAAAGGCACACACCGCAGTAGAGTAATTAACTAAGACTTCTTCCATGTACCAGCTAAACAATCATGATTTGTTTTAGGAGATATCCCTAATCGAAAGTGTCTAAGATATATATATGCATGTTTAAAGTACGGAAGTGAGCTTATGAATACCAAGAATTATTATAGACCATCTACAACATTTACACATCTTTATATCAACGAGTGTTTAATGAAAATTTATAGGATGAAATGTTGGAAAATTATTGGATTGAATTGAATTAACACTGTTTAATTACCAGAACTAATCACGAGAGGTGCAAAGGCCCAAGAAATAAGGGACATCCCGAAACTTAAAACATACCCCTCAGTAAATTCCTAACTATGTAAATAACAACAAAATCACCTAAAAGTTCAAAAGGAAAGTCTTTAACACAAGTACAGTAAGTGAAAATTGAATTTCATATACCATCATGCGATCTAGATTCAACTATAAACAAGATACACATATATCCAACAATAGCCAAGTATTTTTTCCTTTTTCAAAATCCTTTCAAGGAAGTAGCCAATATGGCGCTAGTATATTAAACCAATAAAATAACCAGTATGCCATTACAATTAGGCGGAAGGGAAACCCTGTAATTCTTTTTAGAATAATATTACATATCTCGTTCGGAATTGAAAGAAATGAACTTCCCATACAGATTTTTACTTCCAACGATGGAATTTTCCATCAAAAAACGGGTTACCCTTAATCAACGATACCTAAACCACGACTTAATCTCCATTTCAGAGTTTCAGATACCGGGAGTTGTAGGTGTCAAGGACACTCACAACAAGAATGATGAAGTCATGAAATGCAAAAATTTAGAGCATGTCAAGGACTCCGAAATGCCGAAAGGGACTATTGTGAGTCTCGAAAACCTGAAAGGAAAAACTCTAAAATCTCGTTAATCGTCCATGTCAGTGGGTTATGTGAACCGTCCGATCACTTCAGAGTTTTTGTGATAATGAATTTTATAATGTTGGAGTCACGATGACTCGAAGGAAAAATGTCGAAATCCTGTCAGTTGTATGATTAAAAAAAAAAAAAGGATAAGATTATGAAGTTTCGTGGATCGTTGATCTGGCTCCATTTCGGGGACTGCGACTTGCCGGAATGCCAAAATATGAAAGATATTTTAATTAGGCCCATGGTCACAGCCAATGGGCATATGTAATAAATGCATGAGGCCTAGGCCATCAACCCGCAAAGTTGTTTGTGTTGTTAAGACTGTGGTAATGGTTATAGGTACAAACAAATCAGAAAGTAATTATAATTATAGGAATTGAAATAAACATTGAAATGAGGAGTAAGCACTTATCATCGAGCATAAAACTTTAAGTTGAATGGTAATGAAAGTCGACAACAATAAGGACTCTTGCAAACTTTCAGACTCAAGCTTTATAACAGAAATCTTACTTGCTTGAATCTCGAACTATTCAAGGATATTTATACAAACAAATTTTATTTTATTTTCAGACAGTTTTTGAGGTATATTACATATGGTATCAAAGAAAAAGATAAGACATTGGGCTTGAACAGGGCCACATTATTTTCTTAGTATTTATTCCGATTTATGTAAAACTAATAAATCTTACGGTTACAAGTAGAAAGGCCTTTCTGTTTTTGTAAATTATGGTAGCTCAGGAGGGTGCAGAAATCAGGATGGAAGGAAATCCGCAACAAGGACCTCCTGGAGATCCAAGACAGAACAGTGATGGAAGCTCACCCACAGAGGTTTTGGAAACAATGAGGAATCTTATTGTTGAACTGTAGGTTTTCAAGGCCAACAACGAAAAATTGAAGAAAGCAAAGAAGGAACAACAAGAGATAAATGAAGTCCTGTTGTGTAGTATAGTAACCAAGAAAATCCCAAAAGACGATAACCATGACGAAGAAGCAAACAAAAGGGCCTCCAAGAATTATGGACTAGAAACAGAAAAAGGAGACAGTTCATCTGAAGGGACACCTTCAGCTAAAGACAAAACTATACCAGATAGAAAAAGAAAATAGGTAGACCACCTTGAAGGAGAATTTAAAAAGATTAAACCAACTACCTTTGATGGAGAATCCAGGACAGGAGAAGAAGCTGAGGCATGGTTGTTGGACATAAAAAAATACTTCCAGATCTACAACTATTCCAGCAACATGAAGGTCAGAATGGCCATCTACAATCTGAAGGGGAAGACGAGCATTTGCTGGCAGGACCTGAAATTGGCCAAGGGCCTAGAGGAGAAACAGTTGGAATGGTATGACTTTAAAAAGTATTTCAAGAAACAATACCTTTCTAAAAGATATTATGAAAGGAAGATGAAAGAATTTTACGAGTTACGACTCAGACAGATGATGATGGAGGACCTTATAAATAAATTTCTGGAACTACTAAGGTTTGTACCGTACATCCGGGAGGACAAGGTAAAAATCCAACGATTCTTAAGCTATTTACCACAGGCCTACCGAGACATAATTGAGTTTGACAACCCCAAATCCTTGAGTGAGGTATTCAGGAAAGAACGAATGTGCTATGGCCAATATAAACAATGGGTAGAGTTTCCAAAGACCTGGAAGGATAAAAAGAAAGATTGAATGAACCATCAGAAGAAGGGATACCAGCCAATTCCTTATTGGAATGCAGCAAAAAGTTTCCCAAGGAAGGATTTTCACTCCAATCATCCAAATACGCAAGGTAGTGGTAAACCGGTAAATCCTTGGAATGAAGAAGTTTGGGGAAAACTCCCGCAAGCCACTAAAGTGTTGGGAGTGTGGAGAGCCTCATATAAGGAGGAACTGTAAACATTTAACTTCATCAAATATAACTTTTTTCATAATTTCCAGGAAGCCTTGACAGTGGGAGACGTGGGCAGAAGTCTACATCGAATAAATGCAGCCATAGATGGTCGACAAGCTGACCACCAGTCCTCGGTGGTAGAAATCGATGGTAAAATCAATGACAATCGAATTTATGTTTTAATTGACCCTGGAGCTATGTTAAGTTATATTACTCCCGATGTAGTAGAGTCGAATAAACTTAAGAAACTGAAACACGCAAAATCATGGCTTGTACAACTAGCAACAGGTACTAAAAGGAAAGTAGTTGACTTTATTTCTGATTTTGAGTTCAACTTAGGTGGTCAAAAGATAAGGACCAATCTGAACATCTTACCACTAGGATCTTATGATATGATTATCAGGATGGATTGGTTGGAACAACACAAAGCAATACTAGACTGTTATACAAAGATACTTAGCTATAAAGATGATTTTAGCACTGTTAGAACAACCCAAGTCATACCAAAACTTGTATCAGTCAAACAAGTTTTAGCGATGCAACTCAAGAAATGTATTATAAAGGGATGTCAAGTTTATGCCATCCAAGTGATGAATCTATTAGAAAAAGAAGATAAGCCAAAGTTAGAAGACTTTGCTGTCTTACGTGAATTCAGAGACATGTTTGTGGATGAAATACCAGAATTACCTCCTAGAAGGGAAATAGAATTCTCCATAGACCTACTACTCGGTTCAACCCCTATCTCAAAAGCACCCTACCGAATGAGTCTACCAGAATTGATAGAATTAAAAATACAATTACAGGATTTTTTGGACAAAGAGTATATCAGACCGAGTGTCTCACCATGGGGAGCACCAGTCCTCTTTGTGAAAAAGAAAGATGGTACTTTAAGACTATGTATCGATTATAGACAACTAAACAAAATGACCATTAAGAACAAATGCCCCTTACTAAGGATAAATGATATGTTCGATTAAGTTGGTGGGGCCAAGATCTTTTCAAAATTGGATTTACGATCCGTTTATCATCAAGTTAGGATAAAGAATGAGGACATAAACAAAACATATTTTCGAGTAAGATATGGACACTACGAGTTTTTAATCATACCTTTTGGACTCACTAATGCACCAACCACATTTATGTGCTTGATGAACAACATTTTCAGTCAGTACTTAGACAAGTTTGTAGTAGTATTTATCGATGATATTCTGGTCTATTCAAAAATAGAGGAGGAACATGATGAACACTTAAGAATAGTTCTGCAAACATTAAGGAAACACAAACTATACACAAAATTTGACAAATGTGACTTTTATCAAAAAGAAATACAATATTTAGGACGTGTCATTTCCTCAGAAGGTATTGTCATAAACCCAGACAAGATAAAAGCGAGTATGGAATGGCTAGTACTGAAGGATGTGGTAGATATATGGTCATTCATGGGAATCACCAGATATTATCGTAGATTTATAGAAGGGTTTTCCAAGATAGCCTACCCTATCACGTCACTACAAAAGAAAGGAACCAAGTTTAACTGGTCGCAAAAGTGTCAAGACAGCTTTAACAAGATGAAAGAATTATTGACATCGGCACCCATTTTGAAGGTAGAAGACCCAGATAAAGACTTCACAGTTTGTGTTGATGCAAGTAAAGAGGGACTAGGTGGTGTCCTAACTTAAGAAGGGCACGTGATTTGTTACGAGTCCCAAAAATTAAAAGAACATGAGAGAAATTATGTCACTCATGACTTAGAATTGGCAGCAGTAATACATGCCTTAAAAATGTGGTGACACTATATAATGGGCAGAAAATTCCTACGGTTGATGGATAATAGCAGGGTGACATATCTATTTAACCAACCAGATCCTAATGCAAGACAAGCAAGGTGGCTAGCCTTCTTGAGCAAATTCAACTTCGAGGTCAGACATATCAAGGGTAAGGAAAATAAAGTAGCATACACTTTAAGAAGAAGAGTCCATGGGTTATTTGAGATAAACATCAGCAGGGCAGAAAGTGATCTGGAACAAAGAATAAGGACGACATGTATTAATGACGGAAATTACACTAAGATCATGATGGAATTACAAAACAGTACCACCAACTCTGACAAACTAGATCTAAGCATCGACAAGAAAGGACTATTACGACTTAAAAATAGACTTTACATACCAGATTTAACAGAATTGAAATCAACAATTTTGGATGAAGTGCATAACAAACCGTATTCTGGCCATCCAGGTTACCGGAAAACAATAACAACACTTAGAAAAATATTTTTCTGGCCTAGTATGAAGGGAGAAACAACATAATACTTGGCTAGGTGCCAATATTGTCAGCAGGTTAAGGCCAAACACCAAGATCCAGTCGGCCTATTACAACCATTACCAGTACCAGAATGGAAATGGGAGACTATATCACTGGACTTTATAACAGGTTTGCCTAAAACTCAGAAACATAATGATTTTATCATGGTTTTAATCAATAAAATCAATAATTCTATACACTTTATTCCTGTAAAGTCTTGTGATATCCCCAAAATAAAATATTTTTTGAAATTTAAATTTGCTGGAAATTTATTTCCGTTTTTAGTAAATTTGAATTTGGATTTTTTTTGCCATTTATGGCAATTCCGAATTCTGAATTTGATATTTGTAATTAAGTATTATGACTGTTGGACAGAGATCTGATTGGACTCAACTAACTATATGATTATGAAACTTGTATAAAAACAAAATATTTATATTAACTGTAGGAGGACAAATGGAACAACCATGTTAAAATCAGCTGACCATGACTCCATGAGTAGGGAACATGTTGGAACTACCTCTGGGATGATTATTACAAGTGGAAAAATAGAGATTTGGCCATTGGCAACCCCTGAAAATTAGGGATTTAGAAAGCTGGGAAAATCCCCCAAGGGAGGGAAAAAGACCTGGGCAAAATTGATAAATAGCATATGCGAGGAGGCAGGATGCTGCCAAGTATGCTGGGGAAAAGAGTTGGAGTTATCTTGCTGTTATGAACACTACAGATTGAGTGTGAGGCAAGAAGAGTCTGCTAAAATGAATTTTCCTTGTTGTTATGAGCACTACTGAGTAAGTGTGAGGCAAGAGGATAATTGCTGAAATTATGGACATTGCTGAGGAGGAGTCTTCCAAGTTCTCCCTCATGGATTCATGGTCAGGCTAGGGGGTGAATCGGGCAAGTGGTTTTGGCTACCCTATTCTACGGTTGGGAGGAATGTGGTTGTTCCATTTGTTTTCCTGCAAGTTGGTTCAGATATGTTGCTCTACTCTTCTATGTTTGAATGATTTTTATCTGATGTAATGTATTTGTTAAAACAGAACTGAAATGATTTCCATTTTTTGTTCAAATGATTTGATATTTGATGTCATGTATTGATTAAAATCTGAACTGAAATAATTTTCATTCTCTGGTGAATGATTCAATCATGGATGTAATGAATCTACTAAATATGATAGATAATAATGCGTAGGAAAAATCAGTTCAAATTCATGAAGCCTACAGACTGACTGTGATATCCCCCCAAAATAAAATATTTTTGGAATTTAAATTTGCCAGAAATTTATTACTGTTTTTAGTAAATTTGAATTTGGAAAATTTTTGCCATTTATGGAAATTCTGAATTTCGAATTTGATAATTGTGATTAATTATTATCACTGTTGGGCAGAGTTCTAAATGGACTCAACTAACTATTTGACTATGACACTTGTATAAAAACATAATATTTATATTCATTGCAGGAGGACAAATGGAACATCCATGTTAAAATCAGCTGACCATGACTCCATGAGTGGGGAACATGTTGGAACTACCTTTGGGTTGGTTATTACAAGTGGAAAATCAGAGATTTGGCCATTGGCAGCCCCTAAAAATCAGGGATATAGAAAGCTGTGAAAAACCACAAGGGAGGGAAAAAGACCTAGGAAAAATTGATAAATAACATATGAAAGGAGGCAGGATGCTGCCTAGTATGTTGGGGAAAAATATTTTTGAGCTCTCTTGTTGTTATGAACACTACGGATTGAGTGTGAGGCAAGAGGAGTCTATTGAAACAGATTTTCCTTGCTATTATGAGCACTGTTGAGTAAGTGTGAGGTAAGATGATAATTGTTGGAATTGAAGGACATTGTTGAGGAGGAGTTTCCGAGTTAGCCCTCATGGATTCATTGTCAGGCTATGGGGTGAACTGGGCAAGTGATTTGGCTGCCCTATTCTATGGTTGGGATGAACATGGTTGTTCCCTTCATCTTCTCGTGATCGGGTTCAAATATGCTGCTCTACTCCTTTTCTGATTGAATGATTTTATATCTGATGCAATATATTTGTTAAATCAGAACTGAAATGATTTCCATTTTCTGTTCGAATGATTTGATATCTGTTGTCATGTATTTATTAAATCTGAATGAATGATAGAATTGGATTTTTATTAGTTATGATGGTTAAACGGATTTATGCATGGTTAAATTCGGGAAGAAATCTCCTCTAAATTAGTTTCACTGCTATTTTATTTTTCATTTGTTTTCTGAGTGAAACCAATGCTGAGATTGGCATATGGGGAGTGGAATTTAGGTTGAAATTTCATTAATCTAGCTGTATGGATAATGCTGGGAACAAGATTCTGAGTTTTGTAAACTATGCTACATTTTATTTTCCATTAAACAGACTGCATAGAGGTAGATCTGTAGCTGAGGTAGGAAGACCGACTATTACACCAGTTTTCCTTACAGTTTTGTGTATGCAACATGTGATTTAAAAATCCTACCATCCCTTTGGTCTAAACAATGAAGAAAGTACAGATATATATATACATATATTATTCTGGAAGAAAAACATAGAATCAGAACTTTACATGGACCATTATAACCACCTTGGTAATAATTATAAGGAATGTCAAAATGAGGTAAAATGATTTACTATTTAGATTTAGCATAAGTTGATCCAACATATAGCATTTGAAATCAGGGCTTGTCTTCAAGTCAATAACCCTGGTATTTAAAATTTAGGGCATAAGATGACCGAACGATAATTGGTTATCAAATATTTCATTTTACTCTAACAAACAGGACAATCCTGTAGAAGAAATTTCTGCAAAAGTTATACTGTAACCACCGGAACCAAATCCCAAGTTACTCTTGGGAATTATTTTCCCCTTTTTCCAAACCCAATAAGAGTCCGAGGGAATCGAATATGAATGACCCCTTTTAAATTTGGCAACTGTAATACTCCGTAATCACAAGAGTTTGGAGATGCTTAATCAGGAAATGTACCGAAAAATTAGCTTAGACTTTTGTTTAATGGTTTAAACCTTAGAGAAAAAAATGTTGTGAAAGGCCGAAGTCAATCGGGTTTCAGTGATTACAAACACCGAACACAAAAGAAAAAATACCATGCTATTTGCCGAATCACGAAATGTGAAGAGACTGAGGACCCAACATTTCAGGATTTTGGGATTTTGCGGTTTACGAACCCCTGATGCACAAACAAAATGAAACAAGAAGTGTCGAATTGTGAAATGCGAAAGGACTGTCGGCCCAACACTTCGGAGTTTCAGAGTTTGAGATTTCGAGGTTTCGCGACTCCTGTGGCAACTTTTCTAGGCCCTTCGAACCCGTGGGACCCAAAATTCCAAAAGGGGCTTAATGGGTCTTAGCCTTTTCACATTTTGGGGTTTCACGATTCGAGATTTCACGACTCCAGATGCAACGTTTCTCGGCCTTCGAACTCTTGGGACTCAAAATGTCAAAAAGGGGTTTAATGGGTTTTTGGCCCTTTCGGATGAGATCAATGGTCCCGATTCTTTCGAGATTTCCCAAATCGAGAGTTCGCAATGCAGTGAATCGAAAGTCCCTTGCTGCTCCAAACCCCAAACTCTGAAATAACAAAGTTCGAAGCATGAGATCAACTGCTCCTATTGCTTCTCGTCCAACGGTCGCTACTCCTCTTGAGCTTCTCAATGATAAAGGACGATTAGTCTTAAACTTCCCACAGATCTATGAGATCCAACAGTCCATGGGATTTTGGTACTTCCCCATGAAGAAATCTCATCGTTTGTTCGCTCCGCTCAAGGATATCTGGCCAAAATGACTTACCATTCTCCACCTGAACTTGACCTCTACGAGACGATTTCGATCTCTGCCTCCCTTTGAATACTTCAAAGGTGTTATCCCTTCTGAGCTTTATCTCTCTAAACATCAAAGGTTCCTTCAACCTGAGTTTAGACATTGACTATATACAAAGAAGTATGTTGGAGTAGTTTGAGAGTCAAGGGAAGTGATAGAATTATGGAAATAATTTACCCACATAAGCTTTTCGATTCAAAGTAATCTAGACTAGTGTAAAAATGAGATTATGGACATAAATAAATTTTACCTTTTCTTAATTTCTAAGCTTAAACGAAATTGAATTATGTCATAGGAAATTTTTTCTTTTTATGGTGAATTTGAGGTTCATTACATATGGTATCAGAGCAAAAGTTACAACATTGGGCCTGAAAAAGGAAACATTAATTTCTTAGTATATATTTTGATTTTTGAAAAAACTAATAAATCTTGTGGTTACAGATAGAAAGGCTATCTATTTTGTGTTGATTATGGCAGGTCAAGAAGGTGCATAAATTAGGATGGAAGGGAATTCATACCAAGGACCTCCTGGGGATCCAAGACAGAACAGTGATGGAAGCTCACCCATGGAGGTGCTGGAAACAATTAGGAATCTTATTTTTGAACTGCAGGTTTTCAAGGCCGACAATTAAAAATTGAAGAAAGCACAGCAGGAACAATAAGAGATAAATGAAGTCCTGCTGTGTAGTATAGTAACCAAGAAAATCCCAAAAGATGATAACCATGATGAGGAGGTCAGCAAAAGGACCTCCAAGAATTCTGGTGCGGAAACAGAAAAAGGAGACATTTGTCGGAAGGGACACCTTTAGCTGAGGACAAAACTATATTAGACCAAGAAAGAAAACAAGTAGACCACCTTGAAGGAGAATTTAAAAAGATTAAACCAGCTACCTTTGATGGAGAATCTAGGACATGAGAAGAAGTTGAGGCATGGTTGTTGGACATCAAAAAATACTTCCAGATCTACAACTATTCCAGTGACATGAAGGTCAAAATGGCCATCTATAATCTGAAGGGGAAGGCCAACATTTGGTGGCAGGCCCTGAAGTTGGCCAAGGGCCTAAAGGAGAAATAGTTGGAATGGTCTGACTTTAAGAAGTATTTCAAGAAACAATACCTTTCTGAAAGCTATTATGAAAGGAATATGAAAGAATTTTACGAGTTATGACTCGAACATATGACAAAGGAGGACCTTATAAATAAATTTCTGGAACTACTAAGGTTCGTACCGTACATTCGAGAGGATAAGGTAAAAATCCAGTGATTCTTAAGCTATTTACCACAGGCCTACGGGGACAGAATTGAGTTTGAAAACCCCAAATCCTTGAGTGAGGTATTCAAAAAATCATAAATGTGCTATGACTAGTATAAACAGCGGGTAGAGTTACCCAAAACTTGGAAGGATAAGAAGCAAGATCGAATGAACCAACAAAAGAAGGGATACCAGCGAGCTCCTTATCATAATGCAACAAAAAGTTTCCCAAGGAAGGATTTTCACTCCAATCATTTGAATACGTAAGGTAGCGGTAAACTGGTAAACCTGGGAACGAAGAAGTTTGGGGACAAATCCTGCAAGCCACTAAAGTGTTGGGAGTGTGGAGAGCCTCATCTAAGAAGGAACTATCCACATTTAATTATAGCCAACAGAACTGATGTTCACAATTTGCAGGAAGCCTCGACAATGGGAGACATGGGCAGAAGTCTGAATCAGATAAATGCAACCATAGATGGTCGATAAGCTGACCACCAGTCCTCGGTGGTAGAAATCGAAGGTAAAATCAATGACACTCGAATTTTTGTTTTAATTGATCCTAGAGCTACGTTAAGTTATATTACTCCCGATGTAGTAGAGTCAAAGAAACTTAATAAACCGAAGCACACAAAATCATGGTTTGTACAACTAGCAACAGGTGCTAAAAGAAAAGTAGTTGACTTTATTTCTGATCTTGAGTTTAGCTTAGATGGTCAAAAGATAAGGACCAATCTGAACATCCTACCACTAGGATCTTATGATATGATTATCATGATGGACTGGTTGGAACAACAAAAAGTAATACTAGACTGTTATACAAAGATACTTAGATATAAAGATAATTTTGGCACTGTTAGAACAACCTAAGGCATACCAAAACCTATATCAGTCAGACAATTTTTAGCGATGCAACTCAAGAAATGTATTAGAAAGGGATGTCAAGTTTACACCATCCAAGTGACAAATCTATTAGAAAAAGAAGATAAGCCCAAGTTAGAAGACTTTGTTGTTCTACGTGAATTTAGAGACATTTTTGTGGATGAGATACCATAATTACCTCCTAGAAGGGAAATAGATTTTTCCATAGACTTACCACCCGGATCAGCCCCTATCTCAAAAGCACCCTACCGAATGAGTCTACCAGAACTGACAGAATTAAAAATACAATTACAGGAATTGTTGGACAAAGAGTAAATCAGACCGAGTGTCTCACCATGGGGAGCACTAGTCCTCTTGTGAAGAAGAAAGACGATACTCTAAGACTATGTATCGATTATAGAGAACTGAACAAAATGAATATTAAGAACAAATACCCCTTACCAAGGATAAATGATCTGTTTGATCAAGTCGGTGGGGCCAAGATCTTTTCAAAGTTGGATTTACGATCCAGTTATCATCAAATTAGGATAAAAGACGAGGACATAAACAAAACAACTTTTCGGACAAGATACGGACACTATGAATTCATAGTCATACCTTTTGGAATCACTAACACACCAACCATGTTTATTTGCTTGATGAATAGTATTTTCAGTCAATACTTAGACAATTCTGTGATAGTATTTATCGACGATATTCTAGTTTATTAAAAAACGGAGGAAGAACATGATGAACACTTAAGGATAATGCTACAAACGTTGAGAAAACACAAATTGTACGCCAAATTTGATAAGTGTGACTTTTATCAAAAAGAAAGACAATATCTAGGACATGTAATTTCAGCAGAAGGCATTGTTGTTCATAACGAAACATCAATATAGCATAGAAAAACCTCATGAAAAGTAATCAATGCCTTGAAAAAGAGATAATTTTAGATAATAAGCCTCTTCAAGGGGGCAACCTCCTTTTAGCCCACTTAAATGTTCAAGTACAAGATGATTCAAAATGAAAATGTCTCCTTGGTATATATAGGAGACTAGGAGGTATAATTACA
>SNQJ01S0080896.1:0-16476 GCA_010110895.2 Picea sitchensis | reverse complement strand
GTGTCTTCTATGTTACGAAATTTTTCAATACTTCCATGATCTCCCCTTTTAAGCCATCCATCTTAGTATCCAACTTAGCTTCTATTGAATCCATCAACTTAGCTTACATTGAATCCATCTTAGTATCCATCTTAGCTTCCATTGAATCCATCTTCTTTTGTAGTTCATTTATGTCCCTACACATTTCTTCACCTTCATCAAGAGTCCAATTAGGATTTTCTGGAGGCTTATTTGGTGTAGAAGGTCCCTTTTTTGGTGGCATGCTGGCCAAGTATCATTTTTGAATCTTGATTTTGAGGTGGTTTTGCTAGACAATATTTATTCTGTTCTATCTCCCATGTTTTGGTCCTTCTAGGTATGAAACTTTCTTTTAGGTAGTTCTCTGATATTTCTTCTCTACAATGCCATAGGTCTGATCAAAATTGGATGTGCCAAGTGGAATTTATGGTAGATTCCTCACAACTTGGCGATTTTTGGCCTTTCCAGGAGATCTCACTTGTATAGCATGCCCCACACAAAATAATTGATATCAAATTCTGAAACTCGCACCGAAAATACTACAGACTGTCCAAGATCCAATGAAACTAGTCCCACTCAATTTGGATACTCTAGAAAGAAGTTATGATTGTTTTACCTGGAACACCTTCTTGAGACTAGTCAATAGGACTAGTCAAATACCCTATCTTACACAAGGTGTATCTACAAATTTAAGATGACCCAGAATCTGAAAATTTTACCATAGATACCTTACTAACTTATGTAAATGGCCTCCAGATTTTAGGGTCTGAAATGTTACAGAAAATTATTTATAGTGAAAATTCTGCAATGACTCATTTCAGGATGATTCCAGAACCCTATATTGTACAGGTGGTATCTCTAAACGTATAAGGCCTCAGGAGATGAATTTTGAACCCAACATACCCTAATCCATCTACTAAATATCCTCCAAGCCGTTCCTTCTGAAACATTGTAGAAAACAAGTTATAGCAAAAATTAAACGGTGTCTCAGATGTAGCAGCGAAACCCAAAGACCTTGAGCTCTGATACCATATGGTAAGAACCAAACATCAATATAGCATAGAAAAACCTGAAGAAAAGTACTCAATGCCTTGAAAAAGAGATAATTTCAGATAATAATCCTCTTCGAGGGGGCAACCTCCTTTTACCCCACTTAAATGTTCAAGTACAAGATGATTCAAAATGAAAATGTCTCCTTGGTATATATAGGAGACTAGGAGTTATAATTACAACTAATGGCCTAAAGCCGACATAAATAAAATAACATTACTAATATAATATGCCCCAATTAAGGGGTAATGAGCAAATATTAGGGCTTAACAATTGTTGTAGACCCAGAGAAGACAAAATCCATTATGGAATGCCTAGTACCTAAGGATGTAGTAGATATCCAGTCATTCATGGGAATCACCGGATATTACCATAGGTTTATAGAAGGATTTTCCAAGATAGCCTACCCTATCACATCATTACAAAAGAAAGGGACCAATTTTAACTGGTCAGAAAAGTGTCAAGATAGTTTTAACAAGATGAAATAATTATTGACATCGACACCCATTTTTAAGGTAGCAGACCCAGATAAAGACTTCATAGTATGTGTTGATGCAAGTAAAGAGGAACTAGGTGGTGTCCTAACTCAAGAAGGACACATTATTTGTTATGAGTCTCGGAAATTAAAGGAACATGGGAGAAATTATGTCACTCATGAGTTAGAATTGGCAGCAGTAATACACACATTAAAAATGTGGTGACACTACATAATGGGAAGGAAATTTCTACTATTGATGGTTAATAGTGGTATGAAATATCTGTTTAGTCAACCAGAGCTCAATGCACGGCAAGCCATATGGTTAGCCTTCTTGAGCAAATTT
This sequence comes from Picea sitchensis, assembly GCA_010110895.2. Lineage (NCBI taxonomy): Eukaryota > Viridiplantae > Streptophyta > Pinopsida > Pinales > Pinaceae > Picea > Picea sitchensis. The sequence continues at coordinate 14,587 of SNQJ01S0080896.1, read as the reverse complement.
GACTTTGAAGTCAGACATATCAAGGGCAAAGAAAATAAAGTAGTAGACGCTTTAAACAGAAGAGTCCATGGGTTGTTTGAGGTAAATATCAACAGGGAAGAAAGTAATCTGGAACAAAAGGTAAGGACGGTCGGTATTAGAAACAAAAATTACACTAAGATGATGGAATAATTACAAAATAGTACCACAAACTTAGGTAAACTAGATATAAGTATCGAAAAGAAGGGATTATTATTATTTAAAAGCAGACTTTACATACTAGATTCAACAGAGTTAAAATTAACAGTTTTGAAAGAAGTGCATAAGAAACCGTATTCTGGTCATCCAGGTTACCAAAAAATGATAACAACACTTAGAAAACTGTTTTACTGGCCTAATATGAAAGGAGAAATAGTAGAATACTTGGCTAGGTGCCAGGATTGTCAACAGGTTAAGGCTGAACACCAGCATCCAGCTGGCCTATTACAACCATTACCAGTACCAAAATGGAAATGGGAGACCATATCGCTGGACTTTATAACATGTTTGCCTAAAACTCATAAACAGAATGATTCTATCATGGTTGTAATTGACAAACTCAGTAAGTTTGCACACTTTATTCCTGTAAAGTCTACTTTTAAAGCTATACACATTGCTAAAATATTCATGAAATAAATTTTTAGACTCCATGGTATTCCTAAAATGGTGATTTCAGATAGAGACGTAAAATTCACATCCGCTTTTTGGAAGGAGTTTTTTCCAGGGCTAAATACTAATTTGAATTTCAGTACAAGTTATCATCCCCAAATGGATGGACAGACCAAAAGGACAAACCAAATCATAGAGGATATGCTCCGCATGTATGTAAGAACAAAACTGAACAAGTGGGAAGACTACCTACACCTGGTAGAATTTGCATATAACAATGGGTACCAAACTTCAGCTAAGTTGAGCCCTTTCAAAATACTGTATGGAAGAAAGTGTACAACTCCAATTAGCTGGGATAACCCGTCTGACCAACTCATGGTTGGACCAGAGATGCTCCAAGAAATGGAGAACATGGTAAGGAAGGTACAACATAACTTGAAAGAAGCACAGGACAGACAGAAGAGCTATGCAGATTAGAAAAGAAGACACTTGGAATTTCAAGTAGGAGACCATGTTTCTTTGAAGGTTAAAGCCCAAAAAATCTCATTGAAGTTAGGCAACTATGCTAATTTGGCACCTAGGTTTTGTGGGCCCTTAGAGATACTAGCTCAAATTGGACCCATAGCATATCAACTTGCACTTCCAGCTAATCTAAGAAATCATAATGTGTTTCATGTTTTTTTGTTGAAAAAGTATATTCATGACCCTACTCATAGGATTGATTGGGACTTGGTGCAGGTGGAACCAGAGGGCGAGTTCCAAGTGGAACCCTTACGCATTTTGGACCAGAGAGAAATAGCACTTCGAAACAGAGTCATCGCTCAGGTAAAGGTGCAATGGAAACACTTTAGTCCTGAGTAGGCCACTTGGGAGTTGGAAGGAGATAAACGGAAATCTCATCCAACCCTGTTCCAAGAAAGGAATGAACACTGAGGACAATGTTTTATTGAAGGGGGAAAGGATGTGATATCCCCCCAAAATAAAATATTTTTGGAATTTAAATTTGCTGGAAATTTATTTCCGTTTTTAGTAAATTTGAATTCAGAATTTTTTTGCCATTTATGGCAATTTTGAATTTTGAATTTTGAATTTGATAATTGTGATTAATTATTGTGACTGTTGGGCAGAGTTCTGATTGGACTCAACTAACTATTTGACTATGACACTTGTATAAAAACAAAATATTTATATTCATTGCAGGAGGACAAATGGAACAACCATGTTAAAATCAACTGACGATGACTCCATGAGTGGGGAACATGTTGGAACTACCTCTGGGTTGGTTATTACAAGTGGAAAACTAGATATTTGGCCATTGGAAGCCACTGAAAATTAGGGATTTAAAAAGATACGAAAATCCCCAAGGGAGGGAAAAAACCTAGGCAAAATTGATAAATAGCATATGAAAGGAGGCAGGACGATGCCAAGTATGCTAGGGAAAACAATTTTTGAGCTCTCTTGCTATTATGAACACTACAGATTGAGTGTGAGGCAAGAGGAGTCTATTAAAACAAATTTTCCTTGTTGTTATGAGCACTGCGGAGTAAGTGTGAGGCAAGAGGATAGATGCTGAAATTGAAGGACATTGCTGAGGAGGACTTTCCAAGTTAGCCCTCATGGATTAATCTTCAGGCTAAGGGGTGAACTGGGAAAGTGATTTGGCTGCCCTGTTCTACAGTTGGGAGGATCATGGTTGTTCCCTTTGTCTTCTCGCGATCGGGTTTAGATATGTTGCTCTACTCCTTTTCTGATTGAATGATTTTATATCTAATGCAATATATTTGTTAAATCAGAACTGAAATGATTTTCATTTTCTATTCGAATGATTTGATATCTGATGTCATGTATTTATTAAATATGAATGAACTATAGAATTGGCTTTTTATTAGTTATGATAGTTAAATGGATTTATGCATGGTTAAATTCTGGAAGAAATCTCCTCTAAATTAGTTTCACTGCTATTTTCTTTTTTATTTGTTTTCTGAGTGAAACCAATGCTGATTAGTCTCACTGCTATTTTCTTTTTTATTTGTTTTCTCGAAAGGAAACTACCGCCGATTGGCATATGGGGAGTGGAAATTATGCTGAAATTTCATTAATCTAACTATATGGATAATGTCTGGAACAACATTCTGAGTTTTGTAAACCATGCTACATTTTATTTTCCATTAAACAAATTGTGTAGAGGCATATTTGTAGTTGAGGTAGGAAGACAGACTATTACACCAGTTTTCCTTACAGTTTTGTGTATGCAACACACAATTTAAAAACTCCTAACAACCCTTTGGCCTAAACAATGAAGAAAGTACATATATATATATATATATATATATATATATATATATATATACATATATTATTCGAATAAAACATAGAATCAGAACTTTACTCGAACCATTATAAACTACCTTGGTAATAATTATAAGGAATGATGAAATGAGATAAAATGATTTAGTATTATAGGTCTAGCATAAGTCGATCCAACATCTAGCATTTGAAAACATAGCCTGTCTTCAAGGCAATAACCCTGGTATTTAAAATTTAGGGCATAATGAGACGCGAGCAGTAATCAGTTATCAAATATTTCATTTTTCTCTAACGAATAGGACAATCATGTAGAAGAAATTTTTGCAAAAGTTATACTATAACCACTGGGACCAAATCCCCAGTTACCCTTGGGAATTTTTTCCCCTTTTTCCAAACCCGATAAGAGTCCGAGGGAATCGAATATGAATGACCCCTTTTAAATTTGACAACTGTAATACTCCGTAAGCACAAGAGTTCAGAAACATTTAATCAGGACCTGTACCGAAAAAATTAACTTAGACTTTTGTTTGAATGGTTTAAACCTTAGAGAACAAAATGGTGTGAAAGGTTGAATTCAATCGGGTTTCGGAGATTAGAAATGATGAACAAAAAAGACAAAAGACCACATTGTTTTCCAACCGCGAAATACTAAGACACTCAAGGACCTAACATTTAAATTTCAAGATTTTAAGTTCTGATTTCGTGGTTTTGGCGATTCTAGATTTCATGACTCCAGTGGCAACTTTTCTAGGCACTTTGAAATCTCGAGACCCAAAATGCCGAAAAGTTTCTTAACGGGTCTTGGCCTTTTCACATTTCGGGGTTTCGGGATTTTGGGGTTTCGCGACTCCAGATGCAACATTTATCGGCCTTCGAACTCCCGGGACTTGAAATGTTGAAAAGGGGATTAATGAGTTTTTGACCCTTTCGCATGAGATCAATGGTCCCCGATTCTTTCAAGATTTTTCAAATCGAGAGTTTGCGATGCAGCGAATCCAAAATCAATTGCTGCTCCAAACTCGAATCCAAGGAAATATAGAAGTTTGTGCGCACGAGCTCAACGACTCGTTTTGATTCAACGGTTGCTACTCCTCTTGAGCTTCTCAACGCTAAAAGATGACCAATCTTAACCTTCCCACAGATCTATGACATCCAACGGTCCACGGGATTTCAATACTTTCCACGAAGAATTTTCATCGTTCGTTTACTCTTCTCAAGGATCTCTATCCAAAATGACTTAGTGTTCTCCACCTGAACTCGACCTCTACGAGACAATTTTGATCTCCATTCCCTTGAATATTTCTCCAAGGTGCTATCCCTTCCGAGTTTTATCTTCAACATCGAAGGTTCCTTCAATTCGAGTTTAAACATTGCCCATATACATATGAGTATGTTGGAATAGTTTGAGAGTCAAGGGAAGTGATAGAAATATGGAAAGAATTTATCCACATAAGATTTTCAATTCAAAGTAATATAGATTGGTGTAAAAATGACATTATGGACATAAATGAAATTTACCCTTCAATTTCTAAGCTTAAACGAAATTGAATTATGTCATAGGAATATATTTTTTTTAATGGTGAATTTGAGGTTCATTACACTAACAGAATCATAGGGTAAATCTAATCTCGAGTGACCCCCTTTCTGAATGAATGATAGAATTGGCCTCTTATTGGTTATGATAGCTGAAAGGATTATCGAACTCTGGAAGAAATCCCCTCTAAATTAGATTCAATTTTTTTTTATTTGTTTTCTGAGTGAAATCGATGCTGAGATTGGTATATTGGGAGTAAAGGTTATGTTGTAATTTCATTAACCTAACTGTATGAATAATGCCGAACAACATTCTAATTTTTGTAAACTATGCCACTTTTTCCTTTCCATTAAATAGACTATGTAGAAAACAGATCTGTAGCTGAGGTAGGCGCATCTAATTATTATACCCGTTTTCCCTTATAGTTCATTAACCTAACCCGTATAAATGTATTTCGAACAAGAGGATACAGACGTAAAATTCATACTATATAATTTGCAAGGATAGATCTATTATATGAACTACTTTAATAGTAAAGGAATCCCAGATGCACCTTTCTTATTTAGGAATTTTTCATTTGCCCAAGGTTGTACCAATTTGGCTATTCATATTTAGACCTTCCTATTTTAATAACCATGCAAAAAAAATGAAAACAAGAAGTGCCAAATCGTGAAATCTAAAGGAATAGCCCAACATTTTGGGATTTTAAATTAACATTTTGTGGTTTTCTCGGTCACCTAATGCATAAACAAAATGAAACAAAAGGTGTCAATCACTCTAAAATGAGAAAACACCTAGGCCCAACATTTCAGGATTTTGAGGTTCGGGATTTTGAGGTTTCTAATACCTGATGCATAAACAAAATGAAACAAAGGTGTTGAATCGAAATGCTAAAAGACCGAGGGCCCATCATTTTGGGATTTCAAGGTTTAGTCAAGCAAAGGAAATCCACACATATGTAATAAGAAAATCCCGAATGCCTAAATATCAACTTTGTATTTTTATCCTCTTTTAAAATATGCTCGGTCTTTTGTTTGAATGGATTTGTGTATCTAATTTTATGCGTCTAATTGTGCTTAGTTGAAATAATTTCCATGGATGAGATCTATTCATTGTAAGAAGTTTATGTTCAAAGACCAAATTTTGGGAATGGTTCCTCCTGAAAAAAAATGCTAGACAAAACTATCTACATATGAATTTGAAGGAACAGATCCACCTACAAGAGCATAATTAACTCTGAAATCAAAATTCTAGGTAGGGTTGTCTATCTATAGATGAGCTTGAAGGGTACAAATCTATTTATAGGCATACGTTTACTTCTGAGTTGAAGTTATAGAAAATCTATCTTTGAATAATTCAATTGGAAGAAGCATGTACATACAGTACTTCGTGGCTTCGTGGTTCGAGGTTTCTCGGTTCAAGGATTCAAAGATTTCATGATCAGTAGCGGGATTGTGATTCTAGTCTCTTCGAAATATGGTTCCCGGAATGCCAAAAAGGGCTTAACGGTTTTGCTCCTCCTTTGCACCATCCATGTGACTCCCTATGACCTGGGGCTAACTCCACAAAGAGTATTAGGGTTTCGTGTGCTGGGATTTCGTGACTTGGAAAATTGAGGAGTCTTGACCTTTGGTTTCTTGGGTGCCGAAACGCCGAAACATCGACTGGAAGTCACGTGTCCCTTCGATGGACGGATTTGACCTTTAGCCACGATCAACATCTATGACCTTTTCAAGATGATCCACGGTCGCAATCAAATCCCGACTTTCTCCTTTTCGGAATTTGGGAGAGTCTTCACTTCCCTGCATGCACCAGGTTTAAATATCACGCATCTTTTCTAGATACGATGACTCTCACAATTTCAGCACTTCCCCTAAGTACTCCACCACGGTTTCGCATGAAATTCTTCTTGCACGCCCTCCTAGAGGTTAATCTCCGCTCCCGAGATCCTTTCTCCAACCGACACGACAATTGTGCTCTCACCTGAGATTTATCTCTCTGATCTCTCAAAGGTGCCTTTGAACTAATCTTAGATACCACCTAAATACATATAAGCATGTTAGATTAGTATGAGACTTAAGGTAAGTGATATAATAATGGAAGAATTTATCCATATAAGATTTTTTGTTCGAAGTGTAAATTTGATCAAGTAATAATGTCATTATGGACGTAAATGAATCTACATTCTCTTAAATTCTAAGCTTAAACGAAATTGAATTATGTCATAGAAAAAAAATTATGGATAATTTGGGGCTTATTACATATGGTGTCAGAGCAAAAGTTACAACACCGGGCCTAAAGGCCATTAATAATTTCTCAATATATTCGACGCATATGAAAAACTCAAGCAAATCTTGTGGTTACAAATAGAAAGATTTTATGTTTGTGTTGATTATGGCAGCTCAAGAAGTTGTAGAAATTAGGATGGAAGCGAATCCATAGCAAGGACCTCCTAGAGATCCAAGACGGAACAATGATGGAAGCTCTTTCACCCATTGAGGTGTTGGAAACAATGAGGATTCTTATTGTTGAATTGCAGATTTTCAAGGACAACAATGAAAAATTGAAGAAAGCACACCAGGAACAACAAGAGATAAATGAAGTCCCCCTATGCGAGTATAGTAACCAAGAAAATCCCAAAAAGGTGATAAACATGATGAGGAGGTCGCCAGGCACTTCCAAGAATTTCCTCGGGTGCGTAAAAAGAAGACAGCTTATCTCAAGGGATACCTTTGTCGAAGACAAACCATACCAGAAGAAAAAAGAAACAAATCGTAATTCACCTTGAAGGAGAATTTAAAAGATTAAACAAGCTACGCTTAATGGAGAATCCAAGATAGAAGAAGAAGATGAAGCATGGTTGTTGGACATCAAAAAATACTTCCAGCAGATTCACAAGTATTCCAACAACATGAAGGTTAGAATGGTCATCTACAATATAAAAGGGAAAGCCAACATTTGGTAGCAAGACCTAAATTGGCCAGGGGCATAAAGGAGAAACAGTTGGAGTGGCCCGACTTTAAGAAGTATTTCAAGAAACAATACCTTTCTAAAAGATATTAGGAAAGAAAGAAGAAATAATTTTATGAGTTACCACTTGGATTGCATGATGAGATGGAGGACCTTATAAATAAATTTCTCCTCGAACTACTAAGGTTCGGTGACTACATCCGAGGAAAGGTAAAAATCTAACCATTCTTAAAATGTTTACCTCAGTCCTACTAGGACAAATTGAGTTTGACAACCCCAAATCCTTGAGTGAGGTATTTCAGAGTGCTAACGGATGTGCTATGACTAGTATAAATAGTGTGAAGAGCTTCCCAAGACCTAGAAGGATAAGAAGCAAGTGTTGGATCATGTTGTCATTGATGCTCTATGGCTTGATTACTTGGGAGATTGTTGATCATATGTCATTGATGTAAATGGTTTGGTTTACCTATGTCATTGGTTGATGTCACATAATTGATTGATATGATTCCCTGATGAGAATGTTATATGTCCAAGTGGAAACCAATCGATGCAAAGGTAAATAAATTGATGAACTCCAAAGTGGTCCCCTTTATTATGAAGCCCTCATGGGAAGATGCTTTATGATTGAGTTATCCTAGAAGAATGGTTGAGTGACCCATGCCTCATTATTGTCTTATCATTATTGGATAAGGTGTACAAATGGATGAACTCCAAAGTGGTCCCTTATGGTGAAAGTCCTCAACGGAAGACGCCACGGATTGAGTTATCCTAGAAGAATGGTTGAGGACCCATGCTTGTATGAGGAATAACTAGATGAACAAGGAAATTGTTGGTGAAACTATCCTAGATGGATAGTGCTTTGTCATGCCATTTCGTGGTATGTGGAATGTCACATAACTCCTCCTCGGTTTGAGAGTTATGGCTCACGAAGATGAAGGACTCACATGAAGGCTTGAAGCCCCAAAGTCAAAGAAGTCAAAGTGACCTAAAAGAAGAAATGATAAAATAAGGTGACAAAATCAAGAAGGAATATTTATGGAAAAATGGTTAACCCTAAAAAATAAGGAAAATAGGTTAAATGACCTAGAAATGGGTTAATATTTATTCAAGGAGGATTATTTAAATAATCAAGAAAAATGATAAAAGTAAGGTGACAAAATCAAGAAGGAATATTTATGGAAAAATGGTTAACCCTAAAAATAAGGAAAATAGGTCAAGTGACCTATAAATGGTAACATTTCAATAATAATTTTAATGGAGAAATTAGAATTGGACCCAACCCCTAAAATAAGGAAAGTAAATAAGTGACCTAGAATATGTTTCTTTTTAAGGAAGCTACTTGAGTATAAATAAGAGGCAAGGCTCTCTCATTTGAATCACACTTTATCATATTGAATATCTATATGTGTCTGAGGTTTTACCAATGATATCTTAGCCGAAATTCTGCGGAAAGTGAAGAAAAGAAGGCCGAAATGCAAGGAAGGATAAATTCTTTGAAGGTGCTTTCTATGGTGTTATTTTCAGGTCATCTCACCATTTTCGCTTATAAATTTTTTATAATGATTAAGATCCTGCAATTGCTATGAAAGTGAGACAACATATCCAAGTATCTGTGTTTAAAAATTCAGCTTGTGGGTCGTTGTATTTTAGGAGTTACACCCGTTGGAAAATAGTTTTGTATTCGGTCCTGAAACTAGTTAAAATCAGTTGTTTCGGGTAAACGTCATAACTCTTCATAACAGATAATAAATTAAGTGAGACCAAATTTTTGGTTAGGGTAAAGGTGGTATTAGTCTATGTAACAGTTTCAGATCATTTCATCAACATTTTGTAAGAGGCACTCCCCTACAAGGTCACGCTCTAGAATAATCCAGAATTCATCATGGTATGCCATTTTTGCTATAACTCCTTTTTCGAGAGGTTCCGAAGTAGTGCCACTTGAGGAATTGCATAAACACACTGGAAGAACATTGTGTATGTTTCATATATTTATACATTACGTTCAAGTTATGATTACTCAAGTTAGGGTTGTTGACTAATCCAAACTATTAGGCATTGTGAGACTAAAGAAAGTTTGATGAAAATGATAGTTTTGTCAGTTAAAGTTAATGAAGGTTTGAAGAAACGTGATCAGAAACACCGTGTATATTACGAGCTACAAATCAGATTTTTATGATGAAATTGATGAGGGTTTTGGTTGAGGTACATGTTGAGTACATTATTGAGACAAGTAGTTGATGAGTTGGCACATACATGAGGTTTGCGAGTAGCTGATGATGTTGGTACATATTGATGATTCATTGTTGATGATTGGTTGACACGATTGGTATATACTTGGTACATGGTTGGATGCACCTTGTTCATGGTACGTGTTGATTACGTGTTGGTGCATGGTTGATGCACTTGTTTATGGCAAAGGTTGGTGCATGGTTGGGACGCCTTTGTTTATGGTAAGGATTGATATCCGTTGAGGATTGTTGCCCATCTCGCTTGGTGCTGAGAATGCAAGTCGAGTCTTGCATATAGAGATGGTGCTCTTGTAGAGTTGTACCTATTCGGCTGTTGTTGATAAACCCCAAGGATTGTAGTCCGGTGAATAAAAACAACAATTGTACATACATATTGTGTTCTTTGTGTTCATTGTGGTGATGACTTGTTGATGATATATTGTTGATATATGTTGCTGATATGTGCTCACATCTAACTGGTTATAAATGACAACAATGGGTACGAATAAATGTTGAATGCTAATTGATGAGTTTTGTGCAAGAGGGAAGTTTTGGAAAAGAGCCCCACACTCATCTTCACTCTAAGTGTGGTGGTGTGTCCAACAATGGTGTTGACATCAATGTTAGTATTGCCATCAATGCCAAAGCAGAGATTGTTGGATCATGTTGTCATTGATGCCAATGGTTTTGTCATTGATGCCAATGTTTGATTACTTGAGAGATTGTTGGATCATATGTCATTGATGTAAAATGGTTTGGTTTGATTTGATGTCATTGGTTGATGTCAAGTAATTGATTGATATGATTCCCTTGATGAGAATGTTATATGTCCAAGGGAAACCAATCGATGCAAAGGTAAATAAATGGATGAACTCCAAAGTGGTCCCCTTTATGGTGAAAAGCCCTCACGGGAAGATGCTTTGCAGATTGAGTTATCCTAGAAGAATGGTTGAGGACCCATGCTCATTATTGTCTTATCATTATTGATAAGGTGTACAAAATGGATGAACTCCAAAGTGGTCCCCTTATGGTGAAAAGTTCTCACTGGAAGACTTTTCACGGATTGAGTTATCCTAGAAGAAATGGTTGGAGGACCCATGCTTCAGGCTGGAATAACGATGAAGATCAAGGAAATACAGAAACTATCCTAGATGGATAGTGCTTGTCATGCCATTTCTGGTGGTATGTGGAATGTCACATAACTCCTCCCCGTTTGAGAGTTATGGCCTTACTAAGATGAAGGACCTCACATGAAGGCTAGTTTGAAGCCCCCAAAGTCAAAGAAGTCAAAGTGACCTAAAAGAAGAAATGATAAAATAAGCAGACAAAATCAAGAAGGAATATTTATGAAAATGGTTAACCCTAAAAAATAAGGAAAATAGGTTATGACCTAGAATGGGTTAATATTATTTATTCAAGGAGGATTATTTAAATAATCAAGAAAAATGATAAAGTAAGGTGACAAAAATCAAGAAGGAATATTTATGGAAAATGGTTAACCCTAAAATAAGGAAAAATAGGTCAAGTGACTATAAATGGGTAAATATCATTTCAATAATAATTTTAATGGAGAAATTAGAAGGGACCCAACCCTAAAAATAAGCGAGTGGGGCCAAGTGACCTAGAATATGTTTTTAAGGAAGCTACTTGAAGTATAAATAAGAGGCAAGTTCTCTCATTTGAATCACACTCCCTTATCATATTGAATATCTATATGTTCCTGAGGTTTACCAATGATATCTTAGCCGAAATTCGAGGGAAAGTGAAGAAAAGAAGGCCGAAATGCAAGGAAGGATAAATTTTGAAGGTGCTTTCATGGTATGTTATTTTGTGGGTCATCTCACCATTTTCGATATATAAATTTTTTCTATAATGATTCAGGATCCTGAAATTGCTATGAAAGTGAGACAACATAATCCAAGTATCTGTGTCGTACCCATCTTGTGGGTCAAGCTTGTAGCTGGCCACAACTGCTGGAAAATAGGGTTTGTGGCCAGTCTTGAAACTAGTCAAAATCAGGTGTTTCGGTAAAAACGTCATAACTTCTTCATAACAGATACAAATTCAGTGAGACAAAATGTTTCGGTTAGGGTAAAGGATGTAGTATGCTGTGTAACAGTTTCAAATCATTTCATCAAATATTTCAGTGGGCACTCTCTACAAAGACGCTCTCTAGAATAAGCGAATTCAAAGATGTATATGCCATTTTGCTATAAATCCTTTTCTCGAGAGGTTCCGTGTAGTGCCACTTGGAGGAATTGCATAAAACACACTGAAGAACATTGTATCAGGTTCATATCTTTATACATTACAGGTTCAAAAGTTATGATTACTTCAAGTTAGGGTTGTTGACTAATCCAAAACTAGGTAGCCGTGAGACTAAAGAAAAAGTTTGATGAAAAATGATAGTTTCTCACGTTAAAGTTAATGAAGGTTTGAAGAAATGATCAGAAACACCAGGTCTATTACAGAGCTACAAATCCATTTTGATGATGAAATTGATGAGGATTTTATTGAGGTACATGTTGAGTACTACGGAAGAGACAGCAGTAGGCTGATGAGTTGGCACATTACACAGGTTTATAGTTGATGATGTTGGTACATTATTGATGATTCATTGTTGATGATTTGTGCTCACATTATAAATGGTTATAAATGACAACAATGGTAATGAATAAATGTTGAATGCCAATTGATGAGTTTTTATGAAAGCAAGATGGAAGTTTGGGAAAAAGAGCCCCACACTCATTCACCCTGGCGTGGTAGGTGTGTCCAACAATTGCATCGTGAGCTGGCCTTCACTACAAGCCTTATCAACAATCTTGAAGGAGATCCATACAGGCATTTTCAATAAAAGTTTTGGATGATGAGGTTCTAATCCTTGATGAGGAAAACTCTCCTACTTGGAGAATAGAGATGAGAGTGTATTTGATGACAAATGGGAGCAACTATTTGAAGGCAACCATCTATGGACGCATTGAGGAACAAGTCAAACTTTGCAGCTCAAAGAAATAAGAATGATGCATTGGCTCTCAAGATAATTCTAGTGGACCTCAAGCCCTATCAAAGCATGGGACAATGCACTTCCACTACATCAATACAAAAGCTAGAGGAGACATATCAAAGCAAACAATAGAAAGAAGAAATTGAAGACCACTCTATCAAGATCATCAAAGGTAAAGAATCATCAAAACTCTTTAGAATGCATTATTTCTAAATGTGATTTTGAAATAATTTCAAGTGAAGGTAAAGAATCAAGTGATAATAGCACAAAGGAAGATCTTGAAGACATTTCAAATAAAAGCAAAGAAGTATGTGTTGATATTGGCAAAAAGGAAGATCATGAGGATATTTCAAATGAAGGTAAAAAACACTCTAAATCCCTTGAATGCAATGATGATGATGATGAATTTTTCTCTACAAGTGAAGAAGAAGATGTAGATATAGTTTGTGTAAAGTTTTATGGTATTTATCCCATGAAAAGAGTAGAAGGAAATCTATTAAAACTTCAAAACGAAATTGAAGAGGGTTTATACATGTATAGGAGTGATCATTTTTATACACACTATAACTATCTTTCGAATAACACTAAGAAATTTCTTGGGAGGAGTCAAAGGCACATCTTGAAGTTAAATGGAATGCTCAAAGAACAAAAAGAGAGTTCTAAATTAGAAGAAAAGGAAGAAGAGATCACAAGACTAAAGAATGGAAAACAAGACATGAATATAGATGATGAGATTAGTAAAAGTTTTGAAACTATTGTCTATCTCAAGACCCAAATTGAAGAAGCCAAAAGAATAGAGGAAATATTGAAGATTCAAATAAATGAAAAGGAAGATTCATGTTGCAAGTTAGAAGCTGAAATTGTTGACCTTAGAAAGAAGGTGGAAAATTCAAACAAATTCTTGAATAGCTCATGAATCTTGGATGAGATCCTGGAAAGTCAAAGACCATCGCGTGATAAATCAGGTCTTGGATACAAAGGAGAAGATACACATGCTGAAGCAAGCACCTCAAAGAAGCATGAGGTAAATATATCAAAGAAGGAAGACAATGTTGCAAATAAACCATCTACACAAGGAAAAGAAAATTTCAAAAGAATAAAGCAATGAAGACATCAAGAAGCTATTCTTGGGACACCAAAGCAAAGGTATGAAAGTATTTTTCATGGGCATTGTTATTCATGTAATGGATATGGTCACAAAGCGTTTGAATGTAGATCTTATGAAAGAATATATAATGGAAGATTCTATAACACCACAAGGTGTTGGAGATGTGATCAAATAGGACATATTTCTATTCACTGTAACTATATGAGATGCTAAAGCTGTAGTGGATTTGGCCACAAATCCCAGGAGTGATGGAACACAAGAAGAAAGTCCATGATGAGGACTTCACATAGCATGGCTAGAAGAAGGAATGAAGTAAGAAAGGGAGACATATTTGAAAATATGGATACTCAGAGCTCAAGTTTTGAAGAGAAGGGTCATCTACAGAAGTGGGTGAAGAAGACAGAGCAGCCAGATCATAATGAAATATTGAAAGGAAGTTCAAATGTGCCATTTACTAAGGCACACACAGGTAACAATGGTGGCAGTCATGTGTCCACGCGTTCTGACCTTGAATAGGTCATGTACACATGCACCCAGTTGTGCAGTAGGCCACATGTCTGTTGTAAAGCCTTGGGAAAAAGGCAATGCACATCGCTTGTAGTTTGATGTGATGGTATAACTCTGTACTGCAGAGTTTGACATTGTTTATTCTGACACTTTTTGCTACAGGTTTTCATGGTTCTAAGTTAGATCATGCAAGGTTATGATATAAAATAAATCTTGGGTGCATGGCACTAACCCATGAGTATGGTTTGATGCTGATTTGTTGGAGTACATGGCTGGTACTTTTTGAAGTTTCATTGATATAT
>SNQJ01S0080894.1:0-32906 GCA_010110895.2 Picea sitchensis | reverse complement strand
ATAGACATATTTAGTATAAATAAGAGTCGAGGGTATGAAAACCCTAGCTTGGAGATTATTGTAACAGAGCGTTGCTCGACTGGAGGTTGCCCCCTCGAAGAGGCCTGTGAACATTGCTTTCTGAATCAAAGTGCTTTTCTATTTGCTATTTCGCATATTATTTCTGTGTATTGTGAAGATTATGCTGGATATTTTACTATTATTCTGCCATTTCTAGCATTTTATTTCTGTTCTACATATTTTATATATCTGGTATCTTGCAGAGGTTTTCTAAAGGTACCAATGTCCATCAAAGGAGGTTTTGAATATCAGGGGATTTCGTTGAGACTAGTGGTAGCATTGGACATGTATTTCCACACAGGTCTATGTGTCTAGACATGTGGAAATCGTCCAAAGCCTTCTACTCTTGAATTTGCTTTAATTAAAAGAATTATTATTATTATTTTATATAAGTAAGAGTTTTTATATATAAAGGGCCTTCAAAAACCAGACCAAAGTTACAGAATCTTGAAAACAACCGTGCTGTAGTTATCGAACTTCCCCAAGAAAGGGGAAACCAGTTCAGCCAGCCAGCTAAGTCTAGCAAATTACAATCTGACAGCCTTAGATAAACAGAGCTAATTTGACTAGGCTACAACTATGAAAAATAAACTAGTAAAAAGATCAGATCCCCAGAGGGGTCAGAAACTTGGCAAATAACCTGGCCAGGTGGCTTGGTAGGCCGCATCCCAAGGCACCTCTTCGATGAGCATCCCTTTCCCTTCCAGTTGCATGTTAGCAGCCAAGTTTCCCCCTTCCAGGTTGGCAGCTGGCAGGGTGAATCCAGATGGACTGTGTGTATGGATGCCCGTAGCTGTCGCAACCTTCGTGTCCCCGTGCGTGCCCTACACCAAGTCCTCCCCTTCTAGCTATTGCACCTCTTCATTCCTGTTGACAGCCTCTGCATGGGGCATCTTTGTTGTTGCCGCAGCTTCTGGAGTGGAGTGGAAAGGATCTGAAGGAGGGTCGAAGTCTTCCCATCCAAAAGATGCAGTCAGAAATGGAGGTCCTCCAATCCTTGTCGGAGCTCAAAGACCAACCCATAGAGGATGGCCAGACTATCCTTCAGCTATGAGTCAGGGATGAAGTCGGTAGACGAGTGCGTATTGTGCTAGGCATTCCGAAGAAAGGGTGGCACCCCCAAGGGTGGGTGGGAGGAGCAAGCTACTGGTGCAAAAGAAGGCCTACTGGCTAGGGAATTCGGTGGAGTTGTGGGAGATCGCGAAAGAGATCCCGGTGAGCTATCAGTGATGACTAGACATTCGAACCAAGAGGCAGGCAGGGTGGAGGAGGCGAGAGGTTCTAGCTCAGGCTGCAAAGGCTGTGAGGAGTGCATTGAGGTCACGCCAGGGGGAGAAACAGAAACATAGGGCTGAGGAGGATGCCATGGAGATCCTCTCCTTGGCCTCCCTCTTTGGCACGACATTCTGATCTTACAGGGAAGGCAGAATTGAACCGAATGCCCTGGATGGACGTGGAGAGATTGGAGAAGTACGAAGGCGGTGAGCACCATGCAAAACTAGAGTAAGTCGGGTCTAGGTGGCTGAGGGATAAGAGGGTTGGGTCGCATGCGGCGGTTGAAGTCACCTACAGATAGAGAAGCCATGGTATAGACGACAGTGGGAGTTGGGCGCACCAGCATTAATGGTGCAATGGATGACGTAATAAAAAATAAATGCATGGTTTAGGTGGTGGGTCTTGGCACGAGCCCGACACATGGTCCCCTACCGCGCTGGCCTGACCTCTCCTCTTCCTCCCGCCATGTGGCCCGCACTAACACCCCATCCGAGGGTTTTTCCACTACCGCAGCCTTGCGAATGCATTGCTGGAGAATAGGGTGTGCAGGGTTGAGGGACGTTTTGCAAAGGAGATCCGGTCCATCCCAATTAGTCCCCAAATTAGCCAGTTTGTTCGCAACTTGGTTTTCCTTTCACCTGATCTTAGTAGGTATAAAGGCCTGATTAGGTTGCAAAAGATCCGCTATAGTATTTAGCCCATGTGAGAGTCTCCAGCTGGGTGAGATTCTTTCCGGGTCTTCTCCATTTAAGATTCTGCTGAAGAGATTGATGGTGATTTGGGAATCACCTTCTTCAATCAGCTTGCTGAAGCTATTCTCAATGGCTAATTGCAGTCCTCTGGTGAGCCCCCAAAGTTCCACTGCATTGTTCATAGTGTGACCAAGGGATCCTGCATTAATGAGAAGGATGTGTCCAAGGTGGTTGCGGAAGACCACTCCATATCCCGCTGCTCCTGGGTTGCCTTTGGAGGCTCCATCAAAATTGAGCTTGATGAAGTCACCTGGGGGGGGTCCAAGAGGAGGGGTTACTTAGAGGGGGAGGAGGATAAATGGGAGGAGGTGAGTGAATAATTGGGGGGGCCTTCCAGTACTGAAGGATAAGAAGTTCTGTGGGATTGCTGATCAGATCTTTTTCAGTCCAATGCTGAAGGTTGATAGTTTCCAAAATGTTGAGGCGACATTGGTTCCAACAGTGGTGCCACGGGAGTTGATCATTCCTAAAAAGAATTTTGTTTCTTTCCTTCTACACCTGCCAGAGGATGAAGCCTGGAAGAAGTTTCCAAATACGATTTAGAAAGGGATATTGAAATTCTTGGTCCCTCCAGTTCGTGATTGTATCAATGATGTTGTCTCTTTTGCGATCCGAGGTGCACATAATAAGTGCACTTTGATCCCAGATTTGAGTAGTGTAAAGGCAAGTGTTGAGGAGATGATTCATGGTTTCAGCTTCATCTCCATAGAGCATGCAGATAGATGGGCCAACAAATCCTCTTTTTGAAAGGTTATCCCAGGTGAGAATGCTTGAATGGGTGACGAGCCAGAGGAAGAGAGTAATTTTAGGCCAATGTTTAAGGTCCCATATTTTGCTCCAAACCTTCCCTATGGGTAGAGGGTCTGAGTGAGTTTTGATGACATAGGCCTCTCGTATGCTAAAGGTGCCCTATGGTGAGTATCCCCATCGTAGTATATCCTCTCTTGTAAGTTTGGGGATTTTTCTTTTGGTCATTTCTTCCTGCCAGGGTCTTAGGTCCACGTGCGCCTCTAGGTTCAGGGGCTCCCTGTTTAAGTGCCAACGTCACCAGGTGTCCTCTGTTGGATTGTCTTGCCAGTAATCAATGACTTTTGTCAGGGCCGTGTGTGTAGCTTGGATGCTGATATTCTCAGCCCAATCCTCATGGTCTAGAGTTGGCCATTGCTGCCAGGAATCTTTCCAGAAAAGGGTTGTTTTCCCATTTTGGATTTCCCAGAAAGCATGTTTGGTTACCAGATGTCTATTCTGCTTAGCTTCTGCCCAGATTAAGGATCCTGGGTTGTCCCCATTCCATCTTATTAAGTTATTCTCTGCCATATTGGGTTCATATTTCCTTCTCCAGAGCCTGGCCCAGAGATCCTTGGGATTTTTTAGCCAACGCCACCAGATCTTGGCACTAAGGACTTTATTCATGAAGGAGGGGTCCCTTAGCCCAAGGCCTCCCTGTGCTTTGGGTTGGCAAGGTTTTTCCTAGCTGATCAGTGCTATTTTCTTCCCTGTGTTGAGGCCTAGCCAGAGGAAGTTCCTCTGTAAGATTTTTATAGTTGCGAGGACAAACTTTGGGGAAGCAAGCGCCGAAAAGGTGTAGATGGGGAGGGCTTGAAGAACGACTTGAAGGAGAATGAGGCGACTAGGGAGGTTTTGTACTCTGTAGGTCCAAGAAGACAACCTTTTGGAAAAGGAGGAGAGGAGATGTTCCCAAGAGGTGTTTCTGAGGGCGTTATCAATCAGGGGGATGCCAAGGTATTTGGATGGAAGGCATTGAATCAGAGGAGGCATATTGAAGAAGAAGATTTGAGATTTGTCTTTGTTACAATCCAGTCCTGAGGCTTCATAGAAGGTTTGAAGGATCGAGAGGAGGGAGTGAGCTTTGCGTGCTGTAGGGGTACCCATCAATAGAGTGTCGTCCACAAATTGGCTATGCAAGATAGGGGGGGAGATACCATACAGAGGTAGACCTGTCAACAGGTTGCTTGCTATGGCTGCGTGAATGGAGTGACTGAGACCCTCGACCATAATGATGAAGAGGAAACGGGAAAGAGGTTCTCCTTGTCTGATTCCTCTGGAAGGGGAGAATGGACGGGAGGGAACTCCATTGATAAGGATGGAGAAAAAAGCTAAGGAGTTAGATTCAGAATCCAACCCACCCAGAGCTTTTCGAAGCCAAAGGCAAGGAGCATTTCCTACATATAATCCTAGCTTAACTTATCAAAGGATTTAGAAAGGTCTATTTTAAAAAGCATACCTGGCGTTCTGGTCTTCTGCAAGGAGTGAATCACTTCATGAGCTAGGATGATGCTGTCTAGGATTTGTCTACCTTCAACATAGCCCGATTGCTCTGGAGAGATGATCGTTGGTAGGATGGGATTGAGTCTTCAGGCAATCACTTTGGTTAGGAGTTTATAGATGACGTTGCAAAGAGTGATGGGCCTGAACTGCTTAGGGTGGTAGGCCTGCCCCTCTTTGGGGATGAGGGTAAGGAAATTTGCATTGAGAGCTTGGAGGACTTGTCCTGAAGATCGGGTGTCTTCAATGATTTCCCACACCTCTACCCTGATCATCGGCCAACAATGGTGAAAAAAATCACTGGTGAAGCCATCGGGGCCGGGAGCCTTGCACTTAGGGGTGTCCTGAAGCACCTGATCCACCTCCTCAGTAGAAATGGGCCGAAGTAGGGCTGATTTTTTCTCTGGAGTGACAAGGGAGGGCACATGTTGCAGGACCTTGGCTATGGCCTCAGATCTGTCCGGGAGTGGTTCCATGAGGAGATCCTTGTAATAGTCTATCAGTGTCTTCTCCAGATCTTCATGGGAGTGGATAGGCTCGCCATTGGTGGAGGTTAATTGTGAAATTCTATTGGTATGATGGCGGTGGATGGTGGTTCTGTGAAAGAATTTGGTGTTTTGGTCCCCCTCCTTGAGCCACTGGATGCAAGATTTTTGTATCCACATAATCTCTTCTTGACCTTTTCTGGCCTCTAGCTGTTGATTTACTTTTGCTTCCTGGGTTTTAAGCTCGTCTGTTAGCCCTTGAATCCGGATCTAGTTTTGAATTGTACCCATTTGTTCTGACAACTGCTTTTGGGAATCGAAGATATTGTCGAAGGTTTGCTTATTCCAAAGTTTGAGTCTTTGCTTGAGGTTATTTAGCCTTTGCTAAAATCTATACATCTTGGAGCCATGGGGGACCTCTGCCTCCTACCACCAATCCTGGATCTTTTCTTGGAAATATAGGTGGTTGAGCCAAAATTGTTCAAACCTGAAGGGTTTTTCCCTGGAGTGGCTGGCACCTCCAGCCATAGCTAAATGGGCCAGTGATCTAAACCATGGAAATCCAGAATGCTTGCTTCCAGAGTTGTCCCTTCCAGCATAAAGGAGTTAGAAATGAGAAAACGATCTAGCCTACAGACGATTTGATGTATTCTGGTTCTTCTGTTTGTCCAGGTATGGATGCCATTGATGGTTTCCAGGTCGATGAGGTTGAAGTTATCAATGAGGCTATTGAATTCACTAGAGTCTTGATCCAGGCGTCTTGATCTCCCTTTTTTTTCATCCAGGTTGCGTATGAGATTGTAATCTCCACCGATAATCCGTCTATTGTTCCTAGTTAAGGTGGAGAGGTACTCCAGGCTCCTAAGAAAGGCTTGCTTGTCCCTGGTGCTAGCCAACCCATAGACATTAGTAAGGTGTCCAGGTTTGTTAGAGCCAATGAGCCTATAGTCTGCAGTGATGGACCATTTGGTAGTGAAAAAGTTTTCCATGAGCGTTGAGTTGGTGTTCCAGAGGATAGCGAGTCCTCCAGCTGTACCTGTGGCTACAGTTGAAACTGCTTCCCCTTGCTTCCAGCAGTAGGGGAGTAGCCTGTCAGTATCTTCAGTTGTGCATTTTGTTTCCTGAAGTAATATTATGTCCGGTTTTTCTGCAAAGATCAGATATCGTAGCATTTTTTGCTTGCTACGTCCATTGAGGCTTCTTATATTCCAGGAGATAATCTTCATGAGGAAGAGGGGGTGGAGAGAGGGGGAAAGTTGTCCGAGATAAGGTGGATTTGACCGGAGTTCACCATGAAGTGACCTATTTCTTGTATGAGCTTGTTGGTTGACTTCCTTCCTCTCTTCTTTTTGTCTTTCTGAGTTTTTCTCTAGCTCTTTGACTGATTTCCCTGTATTCCCAGACCCTTGCTAGATCGAGCTATGGATCCAGCTGAGGAGTTAAGGAAGACCTTGTGCACCTTCTGTAATTGATACCTAGGTATGGTGTACATTTTTTGATGTCTATAGGCGTGTTCAAGGTGCTCCAGATCCACCTTAACTAATTCTTTCTCTTCTAGCTCCATTTCAGCGTCGCCATCCTCTATCTCCAAATGGTCTTGCTGGCTAACAGTGGGGTCTAGAGATGAGTGATTTGGTTCCTTCTCCTGTATTGGTCACTCTCTCCCTGGGATCATATGTTGGGGAGTGTTTTCCGCGTGGAGAACGTTGAGGTTTATGGGGGCTGATGGATTCTCTGGTTGATCCTGTAGTATTGCATATTTATTACTAGTGGGAGGATCTTTACTTACTTGGGCTGGCTGCTTCCATCCTCCTTGTCTTCTCTTTCTTGCTAGTTGAGCGAAGCCTTCCTTGTCTTTTCCGACCTCTGGGTTCCCCTCTTTGTGAGCAACATTGAGGGGACATTCTCTGAAGAGATGTCCATGCTCATGACATTTCCTGCATCTGAACGGGATGTGTTCATAGTCGATGGTTTGGGTCCAGTCCTCATCATGGTATTCGAGAATTATGGATCCCGAGAGAGGCTTGGATATGTTCAAGTATACGCAAATGCGTGCATAGGAAGTGTATCGCCTCTGCTTGGTGGCTTCTGAAGACTTAACATAGATTCCGATGGTGTTACCTATACCGTCCAAGACCTCTTCCATCCAGAATTCCTGGGGAAGAGAGTATAGTCTAATCCATACTGGTGCATGCGCGAAATCTTCCTTTTCAAGGCTAAACTTCTTGGTCCATAATCTTAAGAAGAGTCTGACTGAGTTGTAGAAGTAATGCCCTCCATCAAAAATGCGGTTGCGGTCCTCGAGGTTATGCAAAATGATTGTAAAGAAGCCCTTGGATCCCAATTACAGTTCATAGTGTCTTTTTGGCTTCCACCAGTGTTGTATCCATTTGATCAGATCCCGTTTTGAAGGCCAGATCCCTAGGAATTTTCCTACTAGGGAGTAGTCTCTCATATATTGCTTTTGTTCTTCTATTCGTGGTGAGCTGATGATGTATTTCAGGGCCTGTGGCACTTGTGGGATGAATTTTCCTCGTAGCCATGGTATTGATGCTGTAGGAGGTGTAGCCTCATTTTCTGGATCAATATCCATCTCCCAATCCTTGAAGGTTCCTTCCGTCAGGAGCTTTGAGCATAAATCTAGAGGGGGCTCGAATGTGGGTCGTTTTAATCATTCTCTCGAGCTTCCATTTGTTGTGGCCTGGCTGTAAGAGGTGCCATTCGTCCCTCCCTCCTTCAGAGTCATGAGCCCCAGTGGGGTAAAAAATGTAACAGTGCGGCCTAAACCCTAAACCTAGTTGCAGAGCACTAATATTTTACCATCCTCAATTTGTGCAACTTTTTTCTTAATTAAAAGAATTATTAAAGTAAATTGATTTTATAAATTAATTATGGAATTAGTTTATTGAGTTATTTAAGGAAAGTGCTAAAGGTAATTAGCATGTTTCTAAATCTCAAGTGAAGTGAGAAGTAATCTCAACATGCAATCTCTTTGGAGATATAACTCATGATTCTAAAAGCAAGGCTAGGGTAAATGAGAAAGACACTTGATACTTGAAACTTGACAGGTGTTTAGAGAGTCAACATAGAGGATTGGATCATGAAGGACTGTGATTTAAGGTCTTGGATAGGTGGAGAAGGACTTCCATCTAGAGATCAGGTCAAGGAGAAGGGAAAAAAAGGAAGAATAAGTGCGTTTCAGTTATAGGAAGCCACAGGAGAGTGTTGTGTCATACTAAATTTTTTCATACAGTCTTTCCATACATGTATGTGGGTTTTAGTGGAGACAGTCGCATACATAAATGAGTTTGTTTAAGCAAAGTCACTTACAACTTGAAAAGTGTGTAATTCTGGTTCATACAACATATCATACTTTTCCAGGTTTGTTTGTAGTTGTATTTCTCTCAGTGGGACACTATCCCTATTACAAGAGCCTTGATTTTAGCATAATAAAATCATTCTTATCATTGGTTTTCCCTCTGGGTTTTTTCTAGGGGTATATACCCAAAACTATTGGTGTTCATGTGTGCATGATTTTGTTTTCTTGTTTATGATTCCGCTACATCTTTATTTGATTACTTAACTTTGCTTTAATTCAATAAGTGATTTATTTATAATTAATTGTCGGGTGTTTGGTAGGAGAAATTTCAATAGATTCCACATCTAGCTTTCGAGGGAGTGATGGAGACAATGTAGGAGTTGGAAAATTGAAACACCACCTTAGGTAATGTGGATTGAGAAAGTATTGCATCTCCATTCATTCACTCTACCATGGAATTGATTCATAAATCATAGCTAGACTTAGAAGTTTGTGGCCAACTGTGAGTCTAGAATATGTGGCCAACCACCGTTGTCTTGTCACAATTGTGCCATGTATTTGTATGATAGATTAATTGACATATGCTAGCATCTGGTGTGTGGACTCTGCGTCTTTCCTCCATGCAAAATTGTTAAATGCACACATTAAATCCATTTTCACCAAAGGACATGAAGTAGAGTTGTCTTTGGATGAATGAAGGACTAGTTATTGACGGATGTAGAAAATATGGCTCCAAAGTAGCCCTTGCAAATACTATTACCAATTAGAAGGATAGTCTTGGAGATTCAAACTAACTTTGAAAAAAATATGACGATCGATCTTATTTGGGACGTTTGAAGGATACTCTCAGGAGTTGAGACTTGTCAAGCCTGTGAAAAAATTGGTTGCATAGTATGTTCCTCTCCCACTTTCCAAAGTTATCCAAAATTCCAATTGCTAAAAATAATCGATGGGTCATCACCTTGAAATTCGTGCCATGTAGAGACGCTTTTTTGCATCTCCCAGACATTTGGATTTTTTGGGATTTTCACAACTATTTTCTCTTTTGTCACGACATATCTTGTATAACACTTTCCTTCTATTGCAACAATACCTATTTCATGCATGATTTATCTTCTAACACGGTATATCACACCTACCAAATTTTTCCTCACGTGTGATACATCATATCACGGGAAACTTTATTTCCTCACGAAACAAAAACTTCAACACTTGGGATTTTTTCCAATTTTCCCTGTATCAGACCACACAAAGTTTCCTCTATTGTGATGTATTGCATAAAAAACCTCTTCCTGTGTGACATATTGCAACTCCATAAAAATATTTTCTCCAAAATGTGTCAGACCAAGAGAAAACTATTTCCTTCATGATGTATTACACCATGAAAAACATGTTTTCTTCATGACCTTTTGCAACTCCCTAATCTTTTATACCCCACAACATATCACACTTTGACAAAAATATCCATTCTGTAATGTCTCATACCAAGACAAAAAAAGTTGGTAGTGCATTTTCTCGCATTGATACAAAAATATTTGTGATAAAGGAAAATATTTTGACTTATAAGAAGGCCAAACACTAAGAAAAAAATGGTTTTCTCAAAAGATAAAGGAAATAGGAAGACTGCTAGAATAACAATTTACCCTAAATTGATGAATATGCATATGAAATGAACTTTGGTCCCTAGAGAACATGTCTCTAATATTTGTGGAAATTTCCTCTGACTAACAACTTGATTGAACTTAGTTGACTCTTAATCCTCTAGTTGGATTGGAAAATATGGGGGTTAACAACCCTGATTACAGAGATCACTATCTCTATGATGTAATGAAATAAAATGAAAGTAGAAAAAATGTATTGTTATTTAATTACTCATGCCACCAAGGTTTGTATAACCTCACATATATTACACATGAAAAAAATCCACTTACAAATCACAATGTTTTAATAGATATAGGTTGAAATGCAGCTATTCTTGCAATTATTTTTTACAGTGAACCGAATAATCCTGCATTCTATGTCCATTTACCTATGCTCCATAGTAGTTGTTAATTAAAACAACTCTACTTGAAAAGAATGATAGGTGTCATGAATATTTGGTTTCTAGTTGTTGAGATTGACAAAGTTCAAGGCCAAGGGGTCCCCTTTGGAATTCTATAGTCAGCGTCCAGAAGACTCCAATTCCTTTCATTGGATTTGATATATTCTCTATGATAATTTATGAGAAAATGGATTATATATCAACATGTTTTGCATCAGTTCATTATCATTAATCTCATATGGAAATTTGAATCACTATATCATTCATTGTTTAGTTAGTGGGTAGATATTTATAAAAATTCTTTTGCACAGTGAGAATTCATTATTCAGACTAATATTAATTGTTATTGCTTGTATTTTTTCTAAGCATGGGATCTACTAGAACATATGTATGAAAACAACACAATTTAGAGATACCATATTCCAATTGGCATGATGGGCATTAAGGTTTATCTTTTTCATTTTTCATGTTCAAATATAAATCCAACTATGGAGTATATCTTAGCTATATTTTCAATGATCTCATTTGTCGGTGGTAGTTTCTGAGCATGGATTCACATTACATGAGGAAGAGTTAATGTGGAAGATGTTTAGTCATTAATCCCTTGATATGACTTGTTATGTTGTCCTGGCAATCCATATTCATTAGACGACCATTGGTATACTTTGAACCTTTCATCATGGTCATGTATAACTATTCTCTTATAGAAGCAGATGTCTTTGGATGGGACATGTGTTGCACGTTGTCCATCGGTTTTGTTAGACAATCATTGGAGGCCTGTACACTATCTATTCCTTTTATCCTTCTCTTGAAACCCAATTACCCTATGTTTCCATTGTCTTCTTATCCTTCTAGAATGCAAGTAGTAGTGGCTTAAATATTTTCCTCTACTTTCCTTGACCTATTCTCATCACCACTTACTCGATTTCTCCATTTTGCACCTAACATGCATTTTCCTGTGATACAAAAAAATTTACTTTTGTGCAATACATTGCATCACACCAAAGTTTAATTTTGTGTGAAGCATTGAACTACACAAAAGTTTACTTTTGTGTGATACATTGCACTTCACAAAGTTTTCCCTCTCTCGGTGTAGCAAATAAAAAAATTCTTGCTTTCGTCATACCACACCAAAGTAAACTTTGTTATGATGAGATGAACACAAAAGTTTTCTTTCATGTGATACATCAAAACACACCAATTTTTGGAGATATGTAATATGTCACACCCAAAACCATTTTCAGTGCAATATGCATTGTGTCCTGCTGAAGGAATGTTTCATAAAGTGCAATTTTTCACATGAAAAGAAACTTTGTTGTGAGATGATATGTCATAGCCAAAGAAATTTCCTTTTGTCGCAATGAAAGAAAGTTTGGAAAAGTGTAATGTGTTTCACCTAAAATGTATTTACCTGCGATGTTACACATATTTTTATTTAGGTGGACATCAATGGCCACCCACCTATTCCACTGGCTCAAATTACAATTTCCATCTTGGCAGTTTTTCTACAATTTTTCGAGTCTCAAACTTTTGGGGCCATTTTGATGCCCTAAATGGCATTTTTTTGACTTGGTAGTGCCCAATAAAACCCTATAGTAATGTATTGGGTTGTTCGTAATGTGTAATCCTCAACCAAACCATTCTGATGTGGTACTGAGCACCCTAAAAGGAGATCATATGAAAAATTTGCGACCTTGGGAATTTGGCATATCAAGTACCCCCATCAAGGCCCACACAGCTTTTGGCATTTCATCTTTTAAGGTTAGGGTTTTGGATGTTAAGGGTTTTCTCATGTATGCTTTATGTTAAAAAGGAATTTCTAGCCTCATTGTAATCGACTTATTGTGAATGAGCGTAGTCAACACATCTCTCCCCAAAGATAAGCTACCACCATTCTAGCTAGATTTTGTGCTTTGCATTTTACAATCTTTTGTATTCCAGACAATCTCTAATAGAATCATATTTTTATTGTATTACTGTGTTCCTTGCAATATCTCTGTGTATCTCCTTGTTATATATTTGTTATATTTATTCCTTCATGTCATTCACAAAATAATATGGATCATCTTTTGAGTGGTACGACATTCGCGAGGAAAGACAGATCAAGTGCGATACATTGCAAGGAATGAAGATTTTGTGTCGTGTGAAAATGACTTGTTTGTGTGATGCACCCTTTTGTGGGGGAAGCAAATTTTATTGCAATACATCACAAAGAATAAAACTTTTGATCGATGCGACATAGAATTTGTTGATTAATTGGGTTGGTTTTCATTGATGTCAACCCTTGAAGAAAGTCCGATAGCCCCAATAGTATGGTTAAGGGACTTGAATTTGACTTATGTATAATGGTATGAATTTTAATATATTTGCAGGTAAGACTATTCTAGATGGATAGTACATGTCATTCCATTTCCGGTGATATGTGTAATGCCATATAACTCCTCATGGTTAGAGAGTTATGGCTTTGTGAAGTCGGAAAACCCTCATGAGTTATCTAGAAGATCAAAGAAGTCAAAATTATTCTAGAAGCTCCTAGAAGAAGTTGACTATTCAAGTGAGTGAAACTAGGAGTTAATCATGGGTTAATTTGTTGCAATAAGAAAATAATTAAAAATAAATTAGTTGCAACTAGAAGTGGAGAATTTACTATTTGTAGCAAAGTGGGTTAGAAGTGGGTTAGACCTAAAAGAAGGAAATTGGGTTAAGTTGGTTAGAAGGTAACCCCTTGAGGAAGCTACATGGAAGTACAAATAAGAGAGAAAGGCTATCATATTATCACCTATTTAGCACATTGAATATCTATTATTGTGTAAGTCTTATTGAAGGTACTAATTGATACATCTAAAGTTGCGCAAGTCTGATGTAGCATGAAGGGTTGACGCTGAAAGTTTTGGAGTTTCAAAAATACTAAAAACCCCTAGTTTTTGAGGTGTACGCGGGAAACAGTGGAGCAAGGTGTGTATGTATGCGGTATAGCATTATAATAGGGCGCATACATGAGGGTAAATCCTAACAACTTGAGAATATGAAGGTGTCTGGTCTCTAGATTTTGAAAGCAAGATCCCAAGAAGGTCTATAGTGATCAGGTACATCAGATCTATCTACTAGTTCAAAAGGTATGTCTTATTTCTATGAGTAGTTGTATTTTGTTGTCTACATGAGAATTGGTTATGGGGGTTTGAGGATTTTCCCTAGAGATATTAGTGGTTGCATGCTACTTTCTTTATAATTCATATCTACATAAATACAATGCTGGTATAATCAATATTTATCATTGATACATCTTGTTAGTGTTGAGTCATATCTTGTATTTCTTGGCATATGGTTAAGGGTTTTTGTGGTACATGGTTGAGAGCTTTTATTTGTGAAGTGTTTGATGTATTGAGAGGCTAGATATCAGAAATGGTTTGATGTCTAGTTCATGTGAGGTTTATTATAGTTGTTCATGATTATACACACTTGTATGGCACATGAATAGAGAGATATAGATGCATTTGGTTAAAGGATACATATGAGGATCTATGCATAGGCAATAGTTACAGTCTGGACACAGTGGCAGGTTGCAGGTTGATGTGATAGAGGTTGCATAGGCTCAGAGTTTTTCAGGAGAGAAAAAACCCCAGTCTTCAGAAGGGATTGTTGGCCCTTGACCAAGTTTTGAGGACACTTGGTCATGATTGACTATTTTTGGGACTTTGATAGGCTGTCGAAGGAGGAGCGTAAGATGAAGCAGAGATCGCGGGATCTCAACCCCTTTTTGGGTCCTTTTTAGGTTATGGGATAATGTAACGGGTATGGGATGTCAGCCCATGGGCTTTGCCCATGTTTAGGCCTATATTGTAAAGTATAAATAGAAGTCTAGGCGATGTAAGGATGAGCCATGATTGTTGTGTGCAAAAGTAGTGCATCTATGTGATGTTGTGCTAAGTGCAAGTAAGGATTGTAAATGCTTTGTGCATACTATGTAAGATTGGTAAAGCTGAGTGAAAGTGACTGCAAGGAATGTGGAAAGCTTTGTGCTGTAACCTAGCTCGAGGAAGGAGGATCTAGCAGAGTGCGTGCAGATCTCCTGTCCTATGTGGAGTAGGATTTTGTAGCTATGTGCCTATAAGAAGCTTGACTGAATATAATAAAAGAGAAGAAGAGTTGGTGGACGTAGCCCCAGGGTGGAGGTGAACCATGTACATGTTGTGTTTCTATGCTTTGTGCTGTGTATCGATGTGTATTTAGGTGTTATTTTCTAAGTGCTTGACACAGATAGATAGATAGATATGTTTATACTTTGTGCTTATGATGAATCAGGATGCTAGATCTAACCTCTGTGAACTTTCTTAGTGCTTGAATCTGTTGGATCTGATCTAATTCCTTATGCTAAGTGCCTAGATACATTAGATATGAATAAGTGTTGCGATGCTTTGTTTTATCTGCGAAGTAGATATTGGTTGGATATTGATGAACTGTCGGTGTTAAGTGCTCTGTTAAGTGTTGTAATCACATATCTATTTCCCATCTAAGGTTGCAGACACATGAGTCTTGCAACCACCCCTGCCTCTACCTCGAGTGAGACTTCATCTGCTTTGCAGGTGTTGCTGAAAGGGATGGTAGTTAGGGTTTTGTTGGTGCATTGTTGTAGCGTTGAACCCTGGGTCTTCCCCTATGCCAACAAAAGGTTCCATTGCCGAGACCTGAAACTATGATTGCTGAGAACTAAGAAAGAAGAAGCTTTGTGCATAGATCTGTCGCCCTAGTGCGCAGTATTCTACTTGATTTATAAAGCTATGTGTTGAAGAAAAGAGGTCAGATATAAAGAGAAGAGGTCAAATTTGAAGAAAAGAGGTTAGATCTGAAGAAAAGAGGTCAAATATGAAGAAAAGAGGTTAGATCTGAACGCTTTATGCTCTAATAAAGGTAAGAATAGTGAAAATTTCTCGATCTGAAGGCTTGGTGCTTCATAGAAGTAAGATAAGTAGACATTTTTGTTTCTAAAGTATGGATCTAAGTATTCTTGATAGATTCTATCCTAGATTGAAAACTAGGGCATTAATAGATGAAAGAAGGTTTGATATGAATAGATGTGATAAGAATAGTGAAAAATATGTTATACCTATGCATAGAAAGAATGTTTGGACTAACAAATGGATGCAGGATCCTAGAAAGAATTTTTTGCAGGTCAACTACTATGATCCTAGCACGCAGTACAAGAAAGGTTTTGGATCATTTAAAATAAAGAGAGGATTAACCCTATGCTACAGTTGCAAAAGACCATGACATATTGCTAAGGAATGCCCTGGGATAAGACCTAGTTGTCTTTGTTGCAAAGCTATGGACCACGAAGTTTTGGATTGCCCTAGAATGATTGCTAAGCTTGAGAATATGAATGTGAGACAAGAGCACCATGAGGAAGGTCAAGAAACTATAGAACCCCAAAAGGAATAAGATATTGTGTTATTAAAGATGAAAGAAACCCTGGATGATCACAGAAACACCATTTTATCAGAGATATTCAAAGAAAAAGAGCAAATAGAAGTAAGAATAGGAGACTTCGACATCGAATGTACTTTAGATGATGAAACACAGGTGGATATTATGACATAAATCACTTGGGAAACCGTAGGAAATCCTGCTATGATTCCTTCGCTAGGAGGAATAGGATTATTTAGAGGAAAATTGATAACCCTATGTGGGAAGCTTGCTCAGATACCTATGAATGTCAATGGAACTTCGACAGAAGAAGATTTTGAGATAATTCAATTTATTGAGGACAACGCCCCGTTTCTAGTTTTGTTAGGCAAGACCTGGATTGAGAAAGACCAAACCCGAAGGAAAGAAGAAGAGGAATCCCTAGAACAGAAGAAGCAAGAGTTAAAAGATTTCATGACTAGAAGGATTGCACACTTGATTGAAGAACGAGAGAATCAAACGAAGCTATTTAAACCCAGAAGCTGGAATGTCAAAGCTGGAAGAACACTAGAAGACCCACAGAAGAATGAAATACCTATCCCAGATAAAGATGAATTATTACCTTTGAATCCTAGGAAAGAATCTCAACAGTGCGAAGTGATTATGTCAAAATAAGATAAGAATCAGAATGGGAAAAGGAATATCGAGATGAAGCTCACAGGAAAGAAGGCTAGAAAACTAAGCAAGAAGAGAGATAATATAAAAAAGTTGCAGAAAGATCCAGAAGAAACCTCATAGAAGGAAAATTTAAAAAATTGGAGCTTTGTCGGGATATCAGAACAACGACACATGGCACTTCTCCATGGCGAAGTAATATAGTCGTTGGATACATTATAACTGTTCGACCAATGCCCCAAATGAGTAGAAAGGCATTTATGGTTTGCCACCAGACCATTGAACCGTGCCATAATGGATAGAACCGAGTTAATGAAGACTTCTCGGCCGTTGCAAAAGATTCGTTGCTGAGTTACCTATTTATCCCATCGTGCCATGCACCGAGAACACTTTTGCTAAACTGAGAATTTAATCCCACAGACTAATTTGATTTTACACAATGGTCTTCGCGTTGTCGCCATCTATTCCATTGCAGTGTCTAAGTTAATTTGAACCCGATCTAGTTAATTGCGAGCGCGTATGTCCGAAGAGCTCACTGTAATTGAAGAATCAGTGATGGAAGTGCTCATCGACCTAATGACTGAAAGAATCATGTCGGAGAAAGGATTATTTGTAGGGGTCCAAGCTTCATCAACAAGAAAAGTGCAAGGATCTTCATCGACTGCTCATGGAGCCAGACCATGCCTGCCATCAGACAAAAAGCGAACTAAGCACAAGGATGATCTAGAGAATTCCCAATTGATCCCAACTATATTACCCACCTACATACCACCTCTGAGCGACGCAGTAAATCGAGATAGCATGACCAAATATTTTGAGTACACCTTGGTCACTGCGAACCTCCCGAAGGGGATCCATGCAGTTCGAGCAGACCAAGACAAGATTGTAGCGTTGAAGTTCAACGACTTCAACCTCGGTGACTGAAAAGTCTATAACATGCTTGCCCCACATAAGTACTTGACCATAACAAAGGGGAAGAATTCAAATATAATTCCCCAGTCGTGGACGATGAACCTCGCGTAGTCCACCCTGCTAAACGTTATGAAGATCCCACACTTCGAAAGACACCAGGAGTTGAATGCTTGTGTCAAACTATTTCTTTCTTATTACCATGGTGACTATTTGTGGCTAGACCACCGTATCACAATTGATCCGACGCTGATCAATCGGATCACAGGGTTGAGTATGTAGGGACCTGATCCTCAGGATTTTTATCTTGGAAAAACCATGGACCATGCTTTAGCACAGAGGATCAAGGACACCTATGGCAATGTCGAGAAGGGGACGTCAGGCTACAAGGTAACTTCTATCTAGAGTGGAACATTGTGCCTCGCCTGTCAGTTGATTGCAGGGAAGTTAGTAAGAAAGAATTGACCTACCCAAGTCATTGGCTTTGTAGTCGACCTCAGAGGGAAGTGCGTGAAAGGCCTACAAATGAACTGGGTGAAGTACCTGGTGAATCAGTTGGAACTAGACTGCAGAGAAGCACAAGACCAAGGTTATGAATTCCATTTTAGTTGGATTTTATTCCTTATCACATTCATCACCTGGGAACACCAGAGTTGGGAGATGAGACAACCCAACTCCACCGATTAGCGGATATAGTCAAAGCTCGCCTTCGATGAGCACAAGAGGAAACAACACAAGCCACCCAGGATTTGACGCAAGTACTCAAAGTACTTGTAGAACAATGCTGAGCTATAGATCAGGAAAATATTGCCCTCCAAGTGAATTTCGACGAAGAAAAAGCACAGATACAACAAGGAAAAGAACAATTTCTCACCGAGCAACTCAAAATAAAGGAAGCGGTCAACAGATAACTTCTCTTTGTGATAATCGTAGAAATAAAGGCAGAAGATCGAGTTACACAGCAAGTAGAGTAGCTTGAAGAACTGATCTAACAACTACAACAACGCATCACAGACTTAGAACTACACGCTGTGCTCGAGACCCCACAGGATGTGAAGGACCAAAGAGAAGCAACTGCTAGGAGCACAGTTGAGAGACTAAGGGCCATTGCTATGGAATGAAAGCAACTGAGTGATTGTAGCACCCTAACATATGAGTGACTCACTGAGAGTCCATAATTAAGAGCACTGGAATTGTAGCTCCAAGAGGTGAAGTATCAACTCGAAATGATATAGGCACAGTTGAAGCCCCTGTCAGCTGTGGAAAGAACAAAGAGATCTCAAGAGAAATGCACTGCCCAATAGCCGATTCACGCTATTCAAAGCAAAGTTATGGAAGTAACCCAAAGAATCCAACCCACACAAGATAAGGCCTACCAATTGTTCACAGAAGTTGAAGGCCGAGGAGCAGAACTAGAGCAAGTTGTTAATGCAGCTGAATAGTGCTTGGAAGGACTTGTGAACGATGTAGTCATCCAAGAGTTTGTTGAACAAGAGGTCATAGCACAACAACAAGTCAAAGTATCTCAAGCCAATCTCGAGGCTTTCGAAGCAGAACTTCCTACATCAGAGTGACTCGGGATGAGTCACAGGTGATTGTTGGGGGCCTGTTGGCCCTTGACCAAGTTTTGAGGACACTTGATCATGATTGACCATTTTTGGGACTTCAACAGGCTGTCGAAGGAGGAGCGCAAGATGAAGAAGAGATCATGAGATCTCATCCTCTTTTTGGGTCCTTTTTGGGTTATGGGATAATGTAACGGGTACGGGATGTTGGCCCATGGGCTTTGCCCATGTTTAGGCTTATATTGTAAAGTATAAATAGAAGTCTAGGCAATGTAAGGATGAGCCATGATTGCTATGTGCAAAAGTAGTGCATCTATGTGATGTTGTGCTAAGTGAAAGTAAGGATTGTAAATGCTTTATGCATACTATGTAAGATTGGAAAAGATGAGTGCAAGTGACTGTAAGGACTATAGAAGGCTCTGTGCTGTAACCTAGCTCGGGGAAGGAGGATCTAGCGAAGTGCGCGCAAATCTCTTGTCCTATGCGGAGTAGGATTTTGTAGCTATGTGACTATAAGAAGCTTGACTGAAGATAATAAAAGAGGAGAAAATTTGGTGGACATAGCCCCACAGTGGGGGTGAACCACGTACACGCTATGATGCTATGCTTTGTGCTGTGTATTGATGTGTATTTAGGTGTTATCTGCTAAGTGCTTGACATAGATAGATAGATAGATCTGTTTATAATTTTTTCTTATGATGAATCAGGATGCTATATATAACCTCTGTGAACTTGATTAGTGCTTGAATCTGTTGGATTCGATCTAATTCCTTGTGCTAAGTGCCTAGATACATTAGATATGAATAAGTGTTGCGATTCTCTGTTTTATCTACGAAGTAGATATTGGTTGGATATTGATGAACTGTTGGTGTTAAGTGATCTATTAAGTGTTGTAATCAAAGATCTGTGTCCCAGCTAATTTTACAGACACTTGAGTCTTGCAACCACCCTTGCCTCTACCTCAGGTGAGACTTCATCTTCTTTGTAGGTGTTGCCAAAAGGGTTGGTAGTTAGGGTTTTGTTGGTGTGTTGTTGTAGCGTTGAACCCTGGGCTTACCCTTGTTCCAACAGACATATGCAGGATGCAGTACAGATAGGCCGCGTACACACATGGGATGTAGTATAGATAGGGCATGTACATACATGCGTTGCAGAACATATAGGTCACATATCTATGGGTTTTGGTTGGTACAAGATGAGTACATGTACAGGTTGACTACAAGGTAGTGTTATAGATTAGATACAGGACAATCATACAGGTTGATACAAGTTTATAGTGGTATATCTCACAGTGACAGTGTGACAGTCGTTTCATCATCTTACTTATATCTCAAAGCGACAGGACGGGGCAAGAATAGGTGGTTGTAGCCACCTTCCGGTTGTAGTGGAATAACATAAAGGGTTGTAGCCTCCTTCTGGTTGTAGCCAGAGAATTGGGGATTTGTAGCTTCCCTCAGGTTGTAGCTTGAAAATATAAGGGGTCAGAGCCTCCTTCCAGTTGTAGTTGGAGAACAAAGGAAGTTGGTGCTTCCAATGAATGTAATTCTTAAAGACATATAAGAAAAATCAT
The DNA here is from genome assembly GCA_010110895.2 of Picea sitchensis. Lineage (NCBI taxonomy): Eukaryota > Viridiplantae > Streptophyta > Pinopsida > Pinales > Pinaceae > Picea > Picea sitchensis. The sequence continues at coordinate 12,569 of SNQJ01S0080894.1, read as the reverse complement.
TCAGTGGTTTTCTCCCGCATTGGGTTTGCATGTAAAAATATTTGTGTACTTTGTATGTGTATGATTGTTCATTGTTCATGGTTTATTTACTCTACACTTATTGGATGATAATGTTATATTAATCTTAAAGATAAATAACAATTGCATATTGTGGTTAAAAAGGAATAAAAATATCTATTACCAATTCAACCCCCAATCAGTAGTCCAACAATTGGTCTCAAACCAAGTTCCTTCAGAAATTAGTTTAACTACTGAAAGTTAGATCATGGAGAGCAACAATATGTATAAAAATGGAATACCACAGTTTGATGGACATAACTATGCATTTTGCAGCAGAAGGATGGAAACATATGTACAGGCACATGGATTTGAGGTTTGGAAATCAGTTGTAGATGCAATATTCAACAACTTCTTCTCCCAATCCTATGATTTCATTCACTCTTTAATCAACTCGTAAGAAGTAAGATGCAATATTCAAATCATAGGATTGGGAGAAGAAGTTGTTGAATCTATAATTGTTCAAAAGGTACTAATATCTTTTCCAATGAGATTTGATACTAAGATCTCAACACTAGAAGAAAGAGAATATCTAGACTCAATAAGCATGGATGAACTACATGCAATATTCATAGCCTATGAAATGAGAACTTGTAACACCCCTGTTTCCCCCAGTTTGTAAATATAACTATAACTTGCCAAGAGACTGTGGCAGACTAGATAATTGTGAATGTTTGATTTGATGAACCATTGTATAAAAGGTCAATGTATGTATTTTCTGTTATTAATAGAAAATGGATAAGTGTTGCATAACTGCTGAAAGTGGGGTTTTCCAAGATAGACCATGGATGTTGTGAGAGAGATGGTGAGGGGAACAAAAAATGGTTGAGATGACACCCCACCAAACCAATACCTTACTGGAATTAATGGATCAGACCCAGAACAATTCTCTGACCTAGAAATGAATTACCAGTTAGAGTGGTAGCTGGAGGAGTCCTCCTCAAGAGTTAATGAGGATATGGGGAAGAGTACCCATCTGTAAGACTTCCATACCTGACCACGATCTGGGGATTCATACCCATGCAACCTTGCTAAGGAAGGTAAGAAAGAGGTAATTCATGGGAAGAGACAGAACGACACAAGAGAGAGAGAGAGAGAACAGAGTCGAAAGACCAATATAAACAAGAGAAAAAAATCACTTGCAAACTCTCTGGTTCGAGGAAGAACCGAGAAATAAGCTCCCTTTGGGTGCAAGAAGCTATTGGTAGGGTTTTCATTTCAAGCTGATAAATGGGGCTGACGAGTGACTGTGGAAGTACTTGTGCATACCTCCTTGCTTGATACATAGAAAATTAGTTTCCAAGATCCTTTGGGAGGAGGAGAGTAACCTCTGTCCCTGACTGTCATTGTTGGCACAGGGGGAAATCCTTTGTTGGCATAGGGGAAAACCCAGGTTTCAATGCTTCAACAATGCACCAACAAAACCCTAACTACCGGCCCTTTCGGTAACACCTATGAAGTAGATGAAGTCTCACCCAAGGTAGAGGCAGGGGGGTTGCAGGACTCATGTGTCTACAACCAAGTTGGGACACAGATCTGTGATTACAACACTTAACAAAGAACTTACCCAATAATATGCATTAGTTTATGAGTCTCATTCACATCGTAGGCTAAATCCTTATTACAGAACAATGCAATAGAAACCAATATCAAGTACTCTCAATCACCTAGCACATAGCATTTACTTAGATCTAACAGTCAGGTATCATAAAGAACTAAGCATCCACAGATATATCTATCATACATCAAGATCAGTGCACTAAGTGGATAAACACATAAACAACATGAGAAACATTGCACAAAGCACATTAGAACACATGATATATGTGGTTCACCCCATTGTGGGGCTACGTCCACCAACTTCTTCTTCTTCTTCTTTATTAGTATTCAATATTATTACATTCATCTTTTCCTATGCACAAATTCACAGAGCCAACTTCTCACTAGATAGGTGATCTGCGCACAATGCACTAGATCCACCTTCCTCAAAATCAGGTTAGGGCACAGAGCCCACTCCTTGATAGCACCAATCCTTACACATTCTGTCTGAACAAAGCCTCTTACAATCACTTTCAATTAGCTCTACAAGTCTCAACACATAGTACACACAAAATCCAACAACTTTTCTTCGCACTTAGAAGCCTTTACATATTCTCGCATGAAGCCAACTTAGACCGTCCTCGCTTTAAGTCCTATCTACTTATTTATACATTACAAAAAGGCCTAAACATGGGTAAACCCATGGGACGACATCCGATACCCTTTAAATAAACCGTAAAATACAAAACAACCCACAAAATAGGTGATATCCCATGATCTCAGCTCTACCTGGGTGCTCCATCTTCGACCATCCTGTCGAAGTCCCAAAAATAGTCAAACACGACCAATGTTTCCTCAAAACTTGGTCAAGGGCGAAAAATCACTGAGAAGGAAGAAATAGTCTCTCTTAGAACATAGTAGTATAGCTCAGGGGTGGCCAGTGGTAAATCCATTCAGGAGTGGTTGTGACTATGGTTGGGTGGAAACAAGCACCCCTTTCAATAGTCACTTCATGATTTCCAGTTTCTGATAACTATCTTTATACTCTGTGTATTGAAATGGGAACGATGATTGTATATATATATATATATATATATATATATATTTATCTGTCTATGAATGAGTTTTGTATTGAATGATTAAGGTAGATATATGTATTACCTCCCTGTGAACTCATACTTTTGAATGGTCATCTTCTTGCCTCAGTTTAACAGTTAAAGAGTTGTGGGATGTAAGCCTGCAAGAGGGTCGGGGTAAGATTTATTAGAATCTTTAAGTCATGTCAATCTCTAGGATCTACCCTCATGGAAATTTCAAGTTCAAACCCTGTGGAAGGAGGGCGCCTCCTTAAAAATATTTACCATATGACCGAGGGCTCATGCCCATGTCCTTAACCCATTTACGGCTAGAGGAATGAGCATGTAGCCCACAAGAGTTTTGAAAGGACCCATCTGATCAAGGTATGGGAACCATACGCTAGGCCTGAATGGAGCTGAGTCTTGCTGGCTTCGAAACTTTAGGAGTTCAGGGCTCTGGAGTGGTTCGACCTGACCATTTATATAGCCAAAAACCCCAAAGGCTAGAGCTATGTAGTAATGTGAACCACTGATTCAAGGATATTCGGAAGTCCCCTTGGCTGTTGGATCTACACCGAGGTATATTCGGCGAAGTCTTATTTCAGGAGAAAAGAGATCTTATAGTATCAAACTCCTTGAATGCTGAAGTTACAAATGAGAGTTGTGGATTTGGGGATTTTGTTAAGAACCCCTCTTAACTGTCTGATCATCCAGAGGAGGGACCCACACACGGTACTTCAGCAAATTCCTACTTCGGGAGAGTGGACAAGCCATAAATCTGAAATCTCGAAGGTTGGAATTGGGAAGTAATGAGAACCATAGATCTATGGATCCTTCAGGATCTTCCCTCATCGTTGGATTTATTCCAAGGTCATCCTAGTGTTGACCACTCTGAGAACAAGGAGGAATTCACACCACATATTTCCCGAACGCCAAAGTTACGAAGTAAGGTAGGTTGTAGATTGAGGGGCTGCGTGGACACACCTTGATCGTGAGAGCGAAGGGCTTGGAAGGCAATCAGTCCAAGGTGATGTACGCTAATGTCACCCAGGTTGACATGGACCCATGTTTGACATGCCATGTGTTGGATTCAGACGTTTCACAGACCCTACATTCCCATTAAAACGTGACACGTGTCACCAACTGTAGGGGCCACGTGTCCTCTTGTCGCATGTCATTCCTGGCACTTACCTATTTGGCCCATGTGGCTAGAGCCACGTGGAGAGATTATGGGACTTTGGGAGTCCAAGAATTCAGGACTTCAGAGAGCATGCATGTAGTAAGAAAAAGGGGTGTTCAATTCCAAACATCGAACATCGAACGCCAAACAACGACCTCCATGTCGCCAAAGCCACGCGAATAGATTTTGGGACTTCGGGAGTCTAGAAATTCAGGACTTTGGAGAAAATGCATGTAGTAAGAAAAATATGCATTCAACGTTGAATGTTGAATGTCGAACGCCATATGGCCCCTAACTAATAATGCCCATGCAACTTTGGGAGGCCATATCTTGCAAACCAGAGGTTGGATTAGAACCCAGTAATAGTCGTTAGAAAGCTAAGAGTGAGTAGAAGAGAATGAAGACCTTAGAGATATGATTTGAGATGATTAGAGTAAGCAAAATTTTGATTCCCATCCCTAGAAAGGGTATTTAGGGGTCGGGTGTGTTACAAATTGGTATCATAGCATGGTTACAACACTTGGCCTGCTTGGGATCATGAACAAGTTTCTTAAGAATATTATTAGAGAACATTTAGGGGTGACACCCTATATTACACCATTCTTAAGAGGCTTATTTAAACTTCTACTGAAGGAAGGAATGAAAATTCCTGCTGTTGTTTATGTTTTGAAAAATTTGAATTGTGTGTTGTTCATAAAACTAGTAAATCATTAACTAACAAGGAATGTTTTATCAACACTTAAATAGTCATTGGAATGCAGGAAAACTACAGTAAAGGATGGTGACAAACCATGAATTTGGGGAGATCTCCCATAATAGAGAGGAAGAATCTGATGAAAGAGGGTGATGGAAACCCCTCGAGACTTGGATGAAACTGTAAGAAGCCCCATGGAAGAATTATAGAGCTGTAAGGCTGACAATGAAAGGATAATAAAAGAATAGGGAAAGAAAATTGAAATCAATGTAGTTCTACTGCAGATCTTATTAGATATTCAAAGACAACTACAACATGGACCAACAACCAGTCATGTGGATAGACATCATATGAAGAAAACCCAAGAGTCCACCTAAGATACGAAATAATGTCTTGAATGTGGCCACACAAGGAGGAGCACCTCAAAGAAGGCCCAACGTGGAGCCAAGAGACACTCATTGGAAGAATCCTCTGGTGAGGAAACTAATAAGGAATCTTCTAGGAGAAAAACTAAGTTTACATTCCCAAAGGAAAAGAAAGAAGAGAAAACATTCCAAGAGTTATGACCCCGAAGAGTTCAAGAAATCCAAACCACCTAATTTCGATGGGGAAATTAAGAAGGGGGAAGAAGCAGAAGTTTGGTTGCTTGGCTTGAAAAATTACTTCATATTCCATGACTACTCTAAAAATTTGAAGGTTCGAATAACCATTTTTTAACATGAATGGAAAGGCCTCCATTTGGTGGGAGGACCTTCAGAATGTGAAAGGAATCCATGAGAAGGACTTGTCATGGAAATAATTTGAGAAATACTTCAAGGAGAAGTATCTGTCAAAGAAATACTTTGATGGGAATACCAAGGAGTTCTATGAACTCAAGTTGGGACAACTCACAATAGAAGAATATATCAATAAATTCCTTGAGCTAATAAGGTATGTGCCCTACATAAAATATGAAAAGGTAAAGATGCAACAATTGATTAGTGGACTGCCTCAGTCCTTCCAAGACAAAATTCAATTTGATGATCCAAAGACCTTAGAAGACACTATCCAAAAGGCACAATATTGCTATGAGAAATTCAAGAGTAAGAAAAACCCCATGAGGATTGGAAGAAGAAAATAACTTCAAGATTCAATAAGAAGGGGTTTAAACCCTCAATATTCAAGATCTATAGAAAGGTTTCTAAGATGATCCTTCCTACTAAAATTGTATACCAACAAAATTTACCCTCTTAGAGTGGAAACAAACCCTTTGGAGCAGCCCTAGGTAAGACTGATAACACAAAGAGAGAACCCTTAAAATGTTGGGGTTGTGGAGAAGAAAATCTACTAAGGGACTACCCATATAGAAAATAGAACAATAGGAGGGTCTACAACATCCAAGAGGATACCACAATCAATGATGTGGCTAGTAGCATACCACAAATTTATGCAGCCTTAGATAATAGACAAGATGGCCACCAAGATTAAATGGTGTAGATGGAAGGTATGATTGCCAACCATCTATTTTCCATTTTAATTGACCCTGGTTTTAATTTGAGTTATGTTTCCCCTCACACTATTGAGAAATGTAAATTGAAACAAGTTAAACATGTTAAATCATGGATGGTACAACTAGCCATTGGAACCAAGAGAAAAGTGACAGAGGTCATACCAGCGTGCCAATTACTTATGAGTGGATCACCCACCCAAGCTATCCTAAACATACTCCATTTAGGATCTTATGACCTTCTGATTGGCATGGACTGGTTGGCTGCCCATAAAACCAAGTTGGACTGTTACAACAAAACTTTGGAGTGTGAAAATGAAGAAGGAAGAAAGGTAACCCTACAAGGTGTTGCACCTCTTTTGCCACCTAAATGAGAAAAACAAAGGTGCTTACAAGCTTAGTTGGGTTAGCTAAGAAGGATAGTTGTAAGGGAAAAGGGTTAGAGAAAGAAACATAAAAGAACAACTAAGAATTAAACTAAGAAATAAAAGAACAACTAAACTATTGAGCATAAGGACATAAGAACAAAAAGACAATAAGACTCATGTCACCAATGGAAAGGACTATATTAGTTAAAGAAAAAACCAAGAAGAAAGAGGACTATGAGTCCCTTCTTCCTCCAAGGGAGGGCTCTTGGACCCCCACAAATAATCTCTTCTTACAACTTTGAATGAAAATGGTGAAAGAATTCCAAACTAATCCACTCAAGAGGTGAGATGGATTGTCCAATGTGATGGTGCTAATATACTCTTGATGAGAATAGAGGCTTCCTCAAGAGAATAGGGGCAACATAACTTTGCTAATGAAATTCCTTAAAAATGAAGTGCACCCATGGCCTTGTTTTATAGCACCTCTTTGAGGTATTGTGCAACCAACTTGTAGTGTGAAAAGAGGCTAATTAGGGAATTTTTAGGTCTTTGACCAACCACCCAGTCAGATCGAGTCGAGATTTGGGTGTCAAATAAACTTGGAAGCTGAACCAGAAGTGGGTGGGAGGCCGACCAATCTCATAAATGCACCATTCTCAGATGTGCATGGCTTTTAGCAACCACAGTCGTGCATCGGGTGCATGTGTTCTTTTCCTGCGTTTCTGTTTTGCGCATGTGCACGCGCGCCCGGTGTAGTCATAGCGCACTTTAATTTTATCACTAGTTTTATAGTTTTGGACCTTTTGGAAATTCTTTTGTGGTAATTTTGGTCCATGGGTGACCTCATAACTATTTGACGATGATGGATTCTTGTAACCATTTACGGATGAAATTTCAGTGATAACAGATGCCCCCTGATGGATGAGGTTAGGAGAATACGTATAACCAAAATTCATCAATGTTTCTTCTACTGAGAGTGTCGTTGTAAGAGAGAGTGATAGTGAGGGTGTTAAGAGTTACCCGTTGGAGGGAGAAGGGAACTTGTGGAACCCAACCTTCCATAAGGTGTGTAAAAATAAAATTTGTACAAATGAGCCGGGCATGCCCCATGCTCGTGTCATGTAACTCAAAAAGGAATGGTGTGTTGAGGTAGACAACTATAGCGCCCTCGGGGCCGGTCATGATAAAGGCAGAAGAAAATTCTATAGAGGAACATACTCTGAACAATAGGCAGTGACATCTGTAAGAACTATCACGGATTCTGTAGGCATTGATAGCCCAACCAAGGTCAGAGTTCTTTGGCAAATATAAGAAATAACTACAATAGTCGCAAAGTAAGACCCACTGTAACATGAGAAAGTGTTGAAGTCAAATGCTATGGGGGTCAACGAGAGCAAGGAGCAATTGTGGTTCTCCCTGTGCCATCCGAGACCTCTCATTGGAAAGGTAATGAGAGTCAAGATATTGTCACCCTTCTGGAAAACTGTGTTGATGTCGAAAAAAAGGGGGACGCGACTCCCAGAAGCAAAGGGCTTTGTGAAATCTACTAGGTGAGGTTAGGAACTAGAGGAGGTTCATGGTCAAAGTCAATATGTATGAAGACTCGAGACTGCCCTTGGTTGGGGGTATATGCAAAGTATAAGTTGCCGCAACCGTTCAAGTAGGTCGAGTGTCAAGGGAACAACAAGGCGTGGGATAAGTTGTACCAGAGGCGAGACAAAGTGAACAAACTTAGAGGGTAGAGGTAAGTGGCTTGTGGGATACTCAGAGTATATGGATGATGTCAACAAGGGTTGATGATAAGGAGTGCCCCAACCAAGGGCGACATGGGTTGCATTTGCCAAAAAGGGAAGAAGGTCTCCAAAGGTGATGACAAAAAGATATGTAAATGCTGGAAACAAGGGATTTTTACAATTTTCCAAATAAATAAAGAATAATTTGGGATGAGTGTACAAATATAGAAATGGGTGCACCAATGAAATATGGTTGGGATAGTTAGGGCACAATTAGCTTGGAGAATGGATGGAGGGTGGGGGCCCCAGCGGTGGGTTTCTGTATGAGGTAGATGAAATGGAGGGAAATTTGCAGATGGGCAAACTGATTTGTGGATGACATGAGGGTTCATGATACTGCGGAGGTGCAGTCAAAATAGAACTTTGAAGAGATAATGTGGGAGTCCATTGGGAAAGATAGAAAAATGAGGAGAAGGAGTATGTGGCTGATTCACGACATGATGTAAGACTATCGGGAATCCCATCCCTAAAGGTTTGAAAAACAACATGAGTGTCAAATTGCCAAAGGGTGCTATGAATGGGACAACTCATGTGGGGGAGAGTGCTACCAGGTGATAGTACCTAAGATGCAATGGAGGTGTCGGTACTGCAGAGCCAGAGATGGGGATCCTAGAGGCAAGTGTCAGAGGGTGTGACTAGAGATGCAATTGAGATTCATAGAGAATGATTACATGCCAGTGTTGATTATATACCTGAAGGGGTTGCATTGATGTATTATGACCAAGTACCTGCACACATGAAAACGAAATACCCGACATGAACAATATATAAAGAGAATCGAACATACAAGTATGTATTTGATAATTTTGAATGTGAGCAAGCGTACCTGATTGTGTCATGGGAAGATGCTCTGCCAGGGAAAATGGCTTAGATATGGATGGTGGGTCCATAATGCCATCCCAGTTTTACTGACACTATGGATGATCGAGCGGTAATTTGGGGGGATTTGGGGGTAAATCCTTGGATAAGTCATCCAAGAACCATGAAGGAATAGGGAGGGCCTTGGGTTCCGAAGAAATGATGAGAAGAATATCGAGTGGTGAGGTAAGTTCAACCATCAATTCTGTAGGGGGTGTAGGGGTTTGACTCAGGGCCACCTGGCATTGCCTGTATTCAATGATCATAGGACACTGATATGTAAAATGATCTAAGGATTCACATAGAGAGCAAGGGCATCTCATGCGTTCGTTGACTGAAGTTGTGACATAATGGATGTTAGTGATGTTTGGTGGGGATGATGTAACTGGACGATGTTCCTACTGGAAGCTTTGGCAAACTGCGACTAACGTCTGTCAAAACTGAGGTAGTGTTGGGAAATGGTGTGTATAATGGCCATATTCTGAACATATGGCGCAAGTGAATTTGGTTCGCATTCCTTTTCTACTTGTGTTCGGGGAGATAACAACGGTACTTGTTATAGTGGCGAGTGGTGATGGTATTTGAATGGGTTGAATGAGGTTACGTAACTTGGGTAAAGATGGGAATTTGTTGGTTGGGTGTCCATGTTTCTCACATAGCATGCATGGAGGTTGGACGTGCGGGGGAAGTGGAGTTGTGGGCTCCTTCTTCTTTCACCTTCCCCCAGTTGTGGCAGGGAGGTTAGTGAGTGGGGGTGTAGGGGGTATGGTGGGAGTGAGTATGGGAATCGTCATTGGGATTCCTTCTATTTTGGGGGGAAGGGATGGTTGAGGGACCATCTCTAGTGGATGTAAATACCAAACTGGAATTTCCAATACCATATTAGGGAGGGTAAGCGTTGCAGCTACTTGGAAATCTTGTACGCCCAGTGAAGGGTAGAAGAAGGGGATTTGAGTGATGGCTTGGGGAATTGTCTCCCAAACTGGGATATGGCCTGGGGGAGAGGTGAAATCGTGACTTGGTGGAGTCAATGATTTCGTAGGAGGCTCATGAGGGGTGAGCTCTGTGACTAGTGGGACATCAGAGATGATAGAAGCCTCCCTAGGAGGAAGGGTATCCTCTATGTTAGTTCTGTTGGATGATACGACACATACTTTATTGGAAGGATGAAGGAGTGGTGGCATGCCGTGGTAAGTTCCTAACAATGATGGGTCTTTGAAAATCCCGGGACCCATTTTGATGAGTGGGTATGCATCATGACTCATGTGGATGAGAGGGAGAATGTTATCGATGTTGGTAAAGGGGTTAGTCTCATAATGTGAAACTTGTTCAATTGTGATGATCTTCCCGTTGTGGAGGAACATCATGGTTTGAGAGATGAACTAGGAAACTGCCTTCATAGCATACATGTAGCTATGACTGAACAAGATATTGTAATCGAGTGGGGCATCAATAACTTCAATGTTGATGAGGATAGTCTTGCCCCCGAGTTCTACAGGGACATTTTGGAAGAGCCCTTCAGGAGACGATGGTCATCCGTCATAAGATCTTAAGGTAATGGCAGATGGGATGAGTTTGGGGGAACCAAGTTTATGCCATACAGATTTGGACATGATGCATGTGGATGCTCCTTCATCGATGATGCACCAATGAACTGTAATGTTCCAAATTTTTAGTGGGATTTGAAAAGCGATTAGAGTGGGGAGGCGAGGTTCCCCGCTGTCGAGATCAAATGTGATGAGTCGAGTATCTACGGGGTCGACTTCCCCCAAGGCAGAAAGTAACGATTTCCACTAAGTGGGACAAGTTTGAAGGACTTCTAAGACTGACATGGTAGTCGGGGATTGTGCTAAGTCATCAACCAAAATGTAATTATGAGCTGCCCTAGCCTGTGGATTGTGGACATTCCTGCACAATGGGATGCGAGGGATGCGAAGAGGTGGTTCTACATTAGGGCGATGAATCACCAACAGGGTTCCCGTTGGTGCTGGGACTGTTTCTGGGGGAATGGGAGGAGACTCAGTGGGTGCCCGGTATTGATGACTACATGTTTGCAGAAGGATTTTTTCTTCACTGGTGAGGAGGATCATAGGATCTGTGGGATTGTTTGGATTGAGATACTGTCCCAACTATGGTGGGGTAGGTTTCATCTCTTGTTGGGTGTTCATCACACCTTGGTGTGGAATGGGGTTTTGTAGCACGACTAGGGGGGGTTGTTGCACGTATTGTTGTGGGGCCTGCTGAGGGGCAGGCAATGCTGGAGGATGTGTTAGACTGCTTGAGTCTTTCAGCCATTTAAAACCAATGATTTGGTGGAAATGGTGAGTATAATGACCAAACTCACTGCAAAGGACATAAGGGAAGGTGGTTTTAATAGTATTGTTATTTCTCCCTTGACACCTGTTGTTATTGCCCCCTTGGGGGTTCTAATTCCCTTGGCTTTGGTTGCCCCTAGTAGGTTGGTTCTGTTGGGGGTGATTCTCGCCTTGACCTGGGCTGTTATTGTTCTTGTTTTTCCCTTTGTTTTTGGCATTATTCGATGGATGGGTCGTATTTTCCATATTCAGTTGTTCAAAATTTTGATATTGCTGAAGGGGAGAGGGTTGAACAAAATTAATCCCAGTGTGAGGATGTGGGGGAGCCATGGGTTGTGGAGGACCAGGGAATGGGAAGTATGGATTTTGTGGGATTTGTGATTCATACAGTACATATGAAGGCATGACACTTTCTCTAGTACATAGAGTATAAGCTGAGGTAGAGGAGGTACTAGAACTTGTTTGGATAAGTGAGTGTATTGGGTGTGCCGACAGTGGTTCACTGATGGGTGGAGGAATAGCAACAGGGTATTGTTACACATTAGTTTCATCATCCCTATGATTGTTAATGATGTAAACCTATTTGTTTCCTTCAGAGGGGTCAGTGGCCTAAGTTCCTGAAGAGAGAAGGGAGAAGAACTTTTCCTGAGAAAAGAAGCTGCATTTTCCCTAGTAAAAACCTTCTAAAAAAGGAAGTTCGCAGGTTGCTATATAGGCAGGGTGTGAGAATGCCTGATTCTCACAGGTTGCACCATAGCTAGGGTGCGAGATGTTCGAAGGTTTCTCTATAGGCAGGGTGCAAGAATGCCTACACGTGGGAAAAACAAGCGTTTTCTCGAATCTTCTAGAAGGAGAAACTTATATGGTGAGGTGGCATCCAAATGGTTTAGATCTTACTCGCTTTCATGATTTAGTGGGATCATCCTAACCTTCTCACCTTATCCTCTTCAACTTATAAAAGGAAAGGAGTTCTCATGGAGAAAGTTAGCTTTGGTTAGCTTTGGAGATTTTGGGATTAGCTTGGATTGGATTGAGCTTTGGAGATTTTTAGCTTGGCTAGACGAGCCACTTTGTCAAGATAGATTGTGAATATTATCAGATCTGTGCTCTCAGAATTCTTGGAGTGAAAGTGTGTGGGGAATGAAGGACAGTTGGAAGGTACCTTACGACATCAAGGCCATGGTTGTAATCTCTCTTTCACAT
>SNQJ01S0080893.1:1319-22957 GCA_010110895.2 Picea sitchensis | reverse complement strand
TCTTTAGGGCACAATTAGGTCTTTGACCAGCCTCCCCACGCAGATTGAGCTCGGATTTGATGTCAAATCGACTTGGGAGCCGATCCATTAGTGGTTGGGAGGCCGACCAGCTTCATAAATGCATCGTTTGGCAGGCGTGCGGGCTTTTCACCCCACAGCCGCGCATATGCGCCCAATATACGAAGATGTTGCGCGCGCGCGCTCATTTTTAGTGGGTATGCTGCGCTTTTTAATTTTTTAGCCATTTTTGCATAGTTTTGGCCCTTTTTCTGTGCTGTGGAATTAATCCTTGTGCCATGAATGCCTGTTTTTCTGTGCTGATGATGCGGAGTTCTTGTCGCCCTGTGCGGATGAAATTTCAATGATAACAGATATAATAAATGTAATATGACTTCTTAGAAGGTTCTACTTCTAGAAGATTCTTCCTCTAGAATGTTCTTAGGTGATGGTATCACTATATAAAGGTGTTCAAGCAATGTAATGGGATATGAAGAGAAGTATTGTATTCAAAGAGGTATATCAATAGGAGGAATCCCCCTCTAAGAGGAAAGTGAACATGAGAGGATCCTTTTCATAATAGGATCCATTGTATGGTGTTTACCTACCCTAAGGGTTTGATAGTAATAAAAGAGATTTTGCATATTGTTCTTCTATATCTATTGTGGTGATTTTGTATTCATTTCTTTGGAACTTAAAAATTGTAACTTAATAGGGGGGCATATATGGGCCTGAATGTACATGTAATTTATAAATATATATGTAATGAGGTTGGCCTAGTACTAAACGGGTGTCATGTGAATTGTGATGTATGCAACTATTTGGTTATGTGGAGGAGGTTCTTGTGGTACAAATTTCATCTTCTGGGTTGTTCTATGTTCATAGATACATCCTATGGAAGATAGGTTTTTTTACTAGTCTTGTAACTAGTCTCAAACATGTGTTTCGGGTAAAACAATCATAAATTCTTCATAGAGGATCCAAATTCCATGCGAATAATTGAATTTGAAATATTATAGTCCGTAGTATTTTTTGGTGCAATTTTTAGAATCAGATAGAAAATATTGGGTGTGTATCATGATGTACAAGTTTTCTTTCTAGAATAGGACAAAATTCAACAAGGTTTGGGAAAGTTACCATAACTTTCATTTGGCACACCTAATTTTGGTCAGACATATGGCATTGTAGAGAAGAAATTTAAGATTACTATAGGTCAAAATTTCATACTCATAGGGGCCTAAATTTCATAAACAAATTAGAAGTAAGGCCAACCAAGAGAACATACTCCAAATCATCATTTCAAAGGTATGTTAATTTTAAAACTATCATAACTTTTGATTGAGATGTCTGATTGATTCAAAATCCATTGGAAAGAGAAAGAATAGAATAGTATATTGGAAAAGTTATTATAACTATTTGAGATCATTATTCCTAATATATTGAGGTTGTAAGTTGAGTGTTGGGGTTCACACTCAATTAAGAATAAACTAAAATACCTAAATTTATAGGCGATGCAAATAAAGATGAAATTGATGTCAAGGAATGATTAATGGTGGTTAAAGAACACTGTAATGATCCTTTTCAAGAAGGAGTTAAGTTTTATGGTGAAGCTTATAAGTGGTGGATAATCCTTGATGAAGACACTAGACTCTACTCCACATGGGAAGAATTTGAAAAACCCTTCTCAAATAAATGGATTAGGGATACAAAAGTGGAGGAATTGTATAGAATTAAAGATGAATTAAAATAAGCAATGGAAGATATTAAAAATAAGGGTGAGGAACTATACAATATATGATCCCTTAATGAATCACTCATTAAGGAGGTTAAGAACTTAAATCAAGAAAAAAGTAGCAAAGAAAAGTTGGAAAATGATGATTCAAGGGAATATTTTAAAAAGAAAGATGAAGAGATGTGTATATAATGAAATCATAATAAAAAAAACTAGTATGCAATATCAAGATATTGAAATAAGAAAAGAAGAATTGTCAAAAACAAGAAAAAGAAAGGATATTAGATAAAGAAACTACCAAAATACTTGAATAAGAAATTTGCAAGAAGATTGAGGAATACCTAAATACGTATGAGGTAAAATCAGAAACACAATCATGAATTGAAGAAGGATATCAAGCTTTGATAAATGGTGTGACACTGTAGCTCCTAAAGAAGAAAGAAGACAACATTCAAGAAGGTCACCAGAAGATACTTGAATAAGTTGAACTTCATCTGGAGGATGTAGATGCCAAATATGATGGTATTATCTCCAAGGCTAGAATAATTAAAGAAAAATCAAGGAAGATAGAGGATTCTATTGTCTTTGAAAATAATATAGATGAAATTCACATCTAGAGTGAAGAAAAACCATCAAAAGTGGAACCATATTGACACCCTCATTACAAAGAAACATTTCAAGGAAGACAAGAAGGTTTATATTAGCATTACGAAGGAAGAATATGGAATACTTGTCAATATTCATGGAAAAAGGCATCACATAACCACTCTTCAACAAGCTATTATTAGAGACCAATAACCACTACAAGTTGAAGAAGCTACAAGAAAAATACATGGAATCAAAAGAAATAAAATTATTCAACAACTAGACACCAAGGATTAAGACCGAAAATAAATGATTTTGGATGGATAGAACATCACCAATGGAATGAAGAGAGCAGGAATTTAAGAAAATCATATTACTTGGTTTCATCACATGTGAAGCATTTAATTACAAATCTTTGACGACAAAGCCTTTTGAAGGAGGCTATTATGTTATGAACCAAGGGGAGAATATATATGGATAAATGTATATGATATGACCCCAAGGGGGGGAATATATCGGCCTAAATGTACATGCAATGTGTAAATATATATGTAATAAGGCCGGCCTAGTAGTAAAGGGGAGTCATGTGAATTGTGATGTATGAATATATTTGGTTATTTGGAGGAGGTTATCCTATTCTTTAAAGAGTTATTATGTAACTTATCTATCTTGGAGTTGTGCTCCATGCTCACATTTTGTACATGTTGTGTACTTATGTTCTGTTATGATATTTTTAAGAATTTGGATCATTACCAAAACCACTAATGGGGGGAAATATAATCCAAGGTACCTCATGAATCCCAATGTGTGAATAATGTTCTTTCCATCTAAGATAAGGGAAACCACTTATTCAACGATCAATGATGGAATGTCATCACCTGAGCGCAAGGTTACCTATCAATGATGTAAATAGTCACAAGGTGTGACTATAGGTCACACTCTTAGATAAATTTGTCATAGTCGATAAGTGCTTAACCCATTGACAGGAAGTCAATGGGGACTCTCCATACTAGCATGAGTATAGGACAAAGATACTCTTCATTCTGAGATGTACTTGACATAGGAGAAGGCCGACTTGCAAAGTGAAGGGATTCAACAGAATGGCTGACATAGGATAAAACTTTTTCTAAAAAACAACATGACACATTATGTGACTTAGACAACAAGGACTGAAAATGATCATTGACATAACTCTAGGATACAGGAGGCAACAATAGACTCTCCATAGTGACTATAAGAATAACCAGTAAGAGGAGTGAAAACTCCATGTAACTGGGTCAATTTATTAAATCCATACTAAACCCAAATTGTTGAGACTTGACTCAAAAATTTGTTCTTTGTTCATAGGTGACTCGATTGTTTCCAATATGGATATAGAAGACTCATTCCCATGCTCTTTTTTTGTCCTTTTACTATTATGAAATCCTAAAAAGGAATAAAATAATGCTAGTATACACAGAGAAAATGAATGTCATGGGAAAACAAACTAGTTCCAAGCACAAGGAACGTATATATGCTCAATGCAAGGAAAACATGTGCAGGATATGGACACTCAAAGGAATGAAAGTAAATATTCCATTTAAATATTTTTAGAAGGATTTTTCACATGGTTCTCTCATGAAAACGAAAGGAAACCAGGACTACACTAAGCTTCAATTTAAACAACACAACAAAATGCATTAGTGAAAAGAAGAAATTTATTATGTAGATGAGAATATAACTAAAGTAAGTCATCCTAAACCACAAAAAAACTAATAATATCTGGTGGATTTTATTCAAAAGCCAAAATAGATCAAAATCTTTCTCTAAAAAATAGAAATGGAAATAAAATAGATTCTACTTCTATTACTACTCTAAGCTACAATGACTTAGCAAATGCTAGGTGAATTCATAAATCCATTGTAGCCACTTGATTACCTCAATGCCTACAGGAATGCTATGGAATTTTGTAGGTATGCATAGTTTAGGTATCGTGTAATTGATTGAAATAATTGAAACATCACAAAGTAGGTTCAAAACAACAAGTGATATATACGTTTTGGTTTGAGGGGA
Source organism: Picea sitchensis (assembly GCA_010110895.2). NCBI lineage: Eukaryota > Viridiplantae > Streptophyta > Pinopsida > Pinales > Pinaceae > Picea > Picea sitchensis. The sequence goes on along the minus strand of SNQJ01S0080893.1, from coordinate 18,591 downwards.
TAATTGAGCAAAGGATGACTCAAATATTTCTCCTATAACATCATCAAAACCATTTGAGGAATGTTGGAGTATTGAAGTTGAATCCAAGGATGAGTGATATACCTACTCTTGAGTATTACTTTCTGATCCTAGAGAATATTTATTTGGGAATGCTTCATGGATCAACTTGATGTTTCCTTTATCTCGCATCATGGTGGGCTATCCATTTGTTGTCATTTCCCCATCGAGGTCTAAAAATTATGTGTTTTGCGTGCTTTCTCTCTTACATCATTAACATATGTGAATATAGATTAGTAATTCTATGTTGTACAGGATAAATCAATAATACATTGATTCTCTCGTCCATTTATGAAACAAAAATATAATCATCGAAAATAAGGTTATCATGATCAAATTATGTTTCATTATTCTCCATAAAACTTGTTTGAAAAATATTTTCAAAATTGTGCACCCTGGATGGACTATTACTATGAATAGATAATTAAAGATTGTAAATATTCATGCTTTTCTTTATTAGTTATTATTTTATCCTTGAAATAAAAATGTAAAGGTTCTACCCCATGATAAGTTGATGGATTCGTGTGTAAGTGATCATTATCAAACATATTTGTGTAAAGGGTATAGAAATATTCAAATTTTAAAAACGACTAGATTTATTTAGTAGGGGACCTTTCATAGAGCAAATCATATTCATGATTCTCTTGATATTTAGGATAAACAACTGATGCAATTCCTAAAGGAATGCCACTGGTTTGTTCCCACTCTAGGCCTAAGGGGTTTAGGAGTTCTAATGTGAATTCCCCTATTGTAGTGACAAAGTACTAGTTAGAAATAATGTATCCTCTATTTTCTCTTATCAATTCATGATTTTAATTGGAGGATATAGTCTCTATGTTTCCTAGTGCTAAATTATCATTCAGATCTACAACATTTCCATAAACTAATTCTTCATTCAATATAGTTTTGAAATCGTAATTTAAAACATTACCCACAGGTTTTTCTTCCAAATTAGATTGCAAAGTATGATACATCTCAGGTTAGGCATGTGTGGTCTTTATGTTTGAAAATATTTGTCTGGGGTGTGAGGTGATTGAATATTCATTGTATAAATCCAAATTAGAGTGGTGAGAAATTGTATCTTGCATATTAGATACCTTTTGATTTTCCATATTTCCCCCTTTAGGAATAGAGAGAAGGTATGAAAAAGAGTCAATAATTTATTGGTTTGATGGTTTTTAATTTCAATAAATATACAATAAATTTCCATAATATTTTGGAAGAAATCATCTAGAGGTTCATTTCTAAGCCTACAAATTTTTTCAAGTTCATTATAGAGTTCTTCATAATCATAATTTACATGAGTAGTGATAAATATTTCCATGAATTATTTCCAACTATGTATTTATTTCATTGGTAATGTACTATACCAAGCCTTAATTCATCCTTTCAATGTGACGATAAATAATCGACATATTTCATTGTCCTAAACACTTTTAATATTTTGACGAGCAATGTTAAACTTATTAAGGTGCATGAATGTAGATACCCTTCACCACCAAACTTCAAGTTTGAAAAAAGATCAATTTTCTTAATTGAGATGCCACCTAAGGGTCTTGGGAGACTCAAAGGGTGGTCTCATACAAATATGTGGAGAGGGGCGATGGGATAGTTAAAAAAATTATTAAAATGACTCCACATGGGAAATATTATCATTATCGCTCCTTCTAGTGCTAATTTTGTTGATGGTTCTGTGTGATCTTGATCAATAGTAGGGGTTACCATCAGTGTGAAGTCCCAATTATACCTCACACCATTTGGAATAGGGAACCCATCAAAATTTTGGCATGACATCCATTAATGGATTTAGGGTTTACCAATTTCCTCCTAGTCCATTGGTGATGGTTTTTGTTATAGCCCTAAAATTCCCTACTCATGCATACATGGCCTTGGTCCTCTTACTTGCATATTTTTCCAAAGCACTGCTGAGAATCTCTTCTTAAAAAACATTTTTTAGAAGATGTACATGCCATGCACCATTACAACCCATGTACATACGCTTGCTGCACCACTATAGCTAGCGTACATATGCTTGTTTCACCACTATATCTAGCGTACATATGCTTGCTGCACGATTACAACTCACATATGCTTGCAAAAGTTTCACAAATTAAAAAGTTGCAAGGAATTCATTGAAATTCATGGGCTATTGGAAGTTTCCCAACTATTCCACCTTCTATAGCCTGTCACCCAACCAAATAACCATCATTTTTTCATATAAAAGGAGGTGTTGGGGTCTCATTTCACATCCAAGCATAAGAATAGAGAAACTATGCCCAATTTCACTTCCCCTCCTTGCCCAATATCTTGTTGCCTTTTGTGAGATATTGCCTCAACATTCCCTCATCAACCCCTTCTCCCTCCATTCAATCCATTACCTTCTTTAAGGTGATCAGAATACTGAGAGAAGGAGTCCATTCAAGGTGCACTTGGAGCATGGAAAATAGGATCCTGAACCAGGTTCGTAGAATGGTGGCTGACACAGATTTTAAGTTGTAATCTTTGTATGATGAATAAAAGAATCGCATTTTCCTGTCCCAAATGATGGTGTTTTGAGTATTTTGCATTGATTCATACTTAGCATTTAATATATAACCCTAACTCAGGAATAGAATAACATGCTTGTAGTTCTTGTTTTCCTATATTTGGATGTAGGTCAGCCTTGGGAGGAGACATGCAATCATTGGAACTACCAAGCTTGAGGATATCATCACTAGACATGGGATCAAAGGTATAGTTACCCGATCTCTTCTCTTATATTCTTTCTTTACATTCATTTTGGTATGTTTGGGGTAGAATAGAAAAGCCATTGACTTTTAGACGGTTATTCACTCTGTCTACATCTTGAACCCTTGTGTAGTTAAATGGGGGTTTTTCCTGCTAGCAGAACTGGTGACCATACAGGGGATTGCCTCTAGGGTTTCTTAGGGTATTTTGGTTGTTTGATTGGTTTGTTTTCCTTTAAAGTTTCTTTCAATGTTGTTGTGTTTGTCAAGGGATTCTGGTCACCTCCATGGTGCATACCAGTTGTCCCTGCCCTGTAAGACTGCCTGGTCTTTTCATTTTTTGAAGAGATAAAAAGGTGTATGCACCCTGTCTTGGGTCAACCCGTGTACATATGCACTCTTCACAGTAAACAACCCGTGTACATATGTTGGTTGCTAATACAACAACCTGTGTCTCTGTTTCATGGAATTTTTTTAAAAAGAGGGAGTTTTCCTCTTTCCTGATTGAAGATTCACACTTCTCAAGGATTTCTTGGATCAGTCCAGAGTCTCTGTTTGTGGCCATAGCCTGGGTATAAGTTTCGGTTTACTCTTTCCTTACTCTTTTTGTTTTTCCTATCATTTTTAGCTTATTTTTAGCTTGAATTTTAAGAAAAATGAGTTGCATTTTGAAAAAAAAATCGCCTCATGGTCGAGGGGGGCATGAATCATGTATTCATCAGTTTCTTTTAGCATATTTTATTAGTTCTTCTTTGATTGGAAGAAAATATAAAAAAAAACTTAGTTGTTTAGGTCTCTTTCTTTCTTCGCATTTGCTTTGCATTTTTATTTGAAAAAGAAAAATAAATTAACATAGTGTTGTGTTTTCTTCTCATCTTGAAAGCAATTCAAAAGAAAAATAAGAAAGATAATCCTTCTTTTCCAATGTTCTTATAAGTTTCATTTTTTCAAGAGTATTAACAACATTAGTTTCACTAACGTACCATTTGAGTAAATCAAGCCTTCAAAATAATGACTAATCTAAAATACATTAGAATTTTCTGTTTGTAGGGTTCACAAACTAGTTTAGGGTTTTAGGGCCTTGAATTAGGTTTGGAGAGGAAACTCTTCAAGGATGTTAAATCAAACATTGGAGTCTGAGTTAGGGAGCGCTTAATTCCAGTGTCGTAAAAGTTACTTGAGACCCGCCTCTAACACAGGGGATAAACACGACATCGCGTGAGGAAAGGTAGCGAAGATAACCCCTCCAAAGTCGGACTGAATGTAGTGTAGAATGTATATTGAGGGTATGTATCAGGAATAATACCGACTGCATTTGCCTACGGAGCTTCGTGGACCTCGAATCCGTTCGAGATCCTATGTTGTGTTCTGTATCACTTTATTTCTTTACCCTTGATAGGCTTTGGAATTGTTATCCTTCTCATTATGATCTTCCTGACTATCGAATATACTCGCTTGGTGATTGACTACGAGCTGGCAACCTAGTTGCCCATATTTTAGGGACTTACATAGGTGACTACGGGGGTATACCATGGTACCTAGGGTGAATTTCAGATCATGCTTCATAGAGTATACCTAGAGGGTGCTTCCATGTTCAAGTTTCACTTACACATGTTAGCTTCTCTAGTGTCGATTGGTGTAACTATCCCTCCCACTAGTTAGTTGTGTGCTTTATTTTCCTTTAGGAACTTTTAGTGTGTGCTCTGTGCTCCCTAGTTTTCCATAGTGAGTTACTCAATCATTTATTTGGGTCTCTAACCTAAGGTGGTAGACTTCCCAATCCACTGATCGTGAGGACTTTTCAGTCTTCCACTTAGAAACATGGAGCTGCCTCTTTATAGGCATTGTTTTTATAACACTAGTTCGCTAGAGTTAGTGTGTGAGACTTTTACGGACTTGAACGATCCCACAAGGGGAGAACCTATGAATAATATATTCATGGCTAAATTTTCCGATGACACCAACCAAAGAACCCCTTCAAAAGGGGATTTTTCACTTTTCCTCTCTTCGGAAACGTTGGTGTCCATTTGATGGCCACATTATACATTCCCGGGTTGAATGTGGGACTACCGGTTTGGTTGGGTACCATTCCAAATGTTTTGAATTATCTTGATTCTTCTCAGTTAAGCACCTTATGTCATGGGAATCATGTTGATGTTCCTTTTTCAACAAAGTATTCTTCTACTCCTTCTTCCTTCCCTAGTGAAAGTATAGCTACTAGTAACCAAAATTCTAAACGAAATAGAAAGAGGAAGAATAAGAAGAATAAATCACCAAACTATGCTAGTCATGTTGCAGATAGGTCATCAACCTCTGTAATTCATGTTGAAGACTAGCACCCAGCCTCTCCAAGTCATCCTGGGGGCATGAAACTAGTCCTTGCAAGTCATACTAGAGTTCAACAACCAACCTCTACTAGTCATGTTGGAGAGTTGTCAACAACCTCTACGAGTCATGTTGAAGACCAACACCCAGCCTCTACAAGTCATGCTGGTGGAAAAATTCCATTCACTGCTAGTCATACTGGTAATAGGTTTGTAGCCTCTACGAGTCATGTTATCAACCAATAACCAACCTCTGCAAGTCATGTTGGAGATGTGAAACCAACCACTGCTAGTCATGTTGGGGGCATTGATTATGTTGAGAAACTTAGGTGGATAGGATGTAAGCCTAAGTTCCCTTGTAATCTTTGCAATGGAGATCACCTTACTCATTTATGACCTAGCCTTCCATAGGTACAAAGATTTTGGTCCTTGTCTACAAGATCTTCTGATTCTGAGTCTTCTGATGTTTCCTCACAGTCTATTCAACTAGTGGTTGAGAAAGTGGTCATGCCGATGAAATCTTTATCTGATCCCACTCCCATTTTATGGGGTGAGGTTCCTTTAGACCATGTAGTCTCACAGCATATTCAGCCAATGGTTGAGGAAGTGGTCAGACCGATGAAATCTTCGGCTGATCACACTCTTCTCTTGGAGAGTGTCGCATCTACTAAAGTGGTCACATCGATGCAATCTTTGGCTGATCCCACTCTTCTCTTGGGGAGTGATGTGTCTACTGAATATGTTTTTATCATTTCCATTTCAGAAATTTCAGAACAAGGGGGCATTCCTCTCACTTCGAGCACACCCCCTCCAAGTCCTAGGATGGTTTCCTTTGATTGGAATGACCTTGTTGAGCCTCGTCTTCCTTCTTTCCACCCTTTCAAATAAGGGTTGAAATTAATTCAAATAACATTTACTAATGTATTGTAGATGAAGGAGCCTTCACAAGTATTTTATCCTCTTCGACTTGGCAAGCTTTAGGTTCTCCCAAGATTGTGATTGCTTCGTATGATCTGTTGGATTTTGACAGACATCCTAATGAATATTTTGGGGTTCTTCCTCAACTACTTATCTCATTAGGTGGGAAGACTGTCCTCATTGATGTTATAGTGGTGCAAGGCCCATTAGATTTCAATATGCTTCTCGAGCGTGATTATGTATATTCTATGAACGATGTGGTTTATACGCTCTTTCAAGTGATGCATTTCCCTCATAATGGAAGCATTGTCACTGTCAACCAGATGGCATCTGATAGTCACCATCCTAATTCGGTGTTATTTCAGGCTACCCATTTATATGTTCTAGTGTTTGTGTAGACTCTATCCCGCGAGACTCCCACATGAGCACGATTTGTTGTCTTTCAAGGTCGCTTTGAATTTAAAAATAAACATCCAACGAGACTGTATTTATTCTTTTCAATCTTGTATGGATTAACTGAGAAAAGTAGCCCTCTGGAGTCTTCTTTAAGCCCTTTTTAGACTCTCTAAAAATGAAAAGATGAAATGTAACATTTCTAAGCTAAGGAATGAAATGTAACTAATCTAAGATGAAAATGCATGTGTTCAGATGAAACTAACAATAACTAAGAAAAAAACACAAAACCACACATGCTCTTGTCAATGGCTTGGGAAATAGTTCAGACAAAGAAAAGACAATAATATGGGTAATTGAATGCAAACCCATAATTGTCCAGTATTAAATAATCATCTATAGACCTATGCTTATAGATTCAAAAAAATATTTCCTGAAGAACATAAATAAAAATGAAGAAACCACACATATGAATTGTCTACAACATGATATATATTCTTACACAAATCTAGTGTTGAAAAAATAGTAGAATAATAGTCCACAACTGGTGCAACATACGAAACAAAGTTTTCCAGAAAATAACTTGGCCAAAAAGGATTCTCCACATTAAAGTTCCAATAACAGTACATGAAAGCTCCAAAAAGGCCCCTCCTTAGAATATAATGACTCTATTTATTAAATTTCACCCTAACTATTGGCCTTCCACCTCCCTAACTATTGACCTTCTGTATATAAATTGTTGTCTTTATCCTATGTGGAATGATGAGGAAATACTAACAAAATAAACATTCATAATTTACTATTCCCTACATCATGTACATTTACACTTAAAAATTGTCCTTTAGTGTTTCTAGGCCATCGTGGATTTTGGCCCTAGTTCATCTCTTGCAAACCATGGGTCTCCTTTTATTTTTTTCTTGGGACTTGCCTATTATGTATCTTCATGTCTTATTTTAAATCTGTGCTTAATCCTCTTCCATTTGAAATTGATTCTTGTTATCTCATTTCTTCTCGTGGGATGGTATCTCATCCTTTGTTGTAGATATCATCTACAGAGTCATTGTTGTGTATTGGTGGGTCTTCCTTGTCCCATTGTCGAGAAATCATGTTTTTTTTTTCCACTCTTTCGTACACTATGTATTTAGATTCCTATGTATGATCCTCTTTCAATATCAATACCTTAATTCCATTTACCATGAAATACATGAGATGACAATATATAAAACTTTAAAACATACTTAAAAAAAGGTTCATTTAAACATAAAGAATTTAATTTACAGCTCAATAAGGATTTCAAATCCACTTTCTAGAGTTTGGTCTTCAGTCCCTTTGATGATGATTTCATGGAAACCTTCATTGAAATGTTATTTTATCAGGTTCCCGAGTTGTTGACAATATGTCAGTATTAAAATTTGAAAATATAGAATGAATGGTGAGGAATATTGTAAAACCTATACCATAGAAATTGTAGATCTTGGTGATACCTTTCCAATGGTATAAGGAACACAAAACAAAATTTGATGGTCAACATTTATGGAAAAAACAAAAAACTAGGAGACAGGTTTTTCCTTATGTGTTGTGTGGCACTTTTTCCAATGTTTGGGGTAATACACCTGCATTTTTTGGCATGCACACCAATGATTTCATCCTCTTCCCACTTTGTAAATTTCAGTTGAAATATGGTGTTGGACATGCATTTTGGATGAGAATAACTATGTTTTGGGAGTTGTTCCATAATAGAGGAAATAGTAAAAGGAAGGACCAAATCATGTGACAAGGGCATAATTTGTAGTGCAGAAGAAGGAGAAGCAGTAGTTCAGTGTAAAAGAAAAAAATAGCAATTCAATGTAAACGAAGGAAAATCAACATATCGACGCATAAGTAGGAAATATTTTTATAAACCATTAGGGTTTTGGGGATAAGTTAATGGAAGCTATGCATAGGATTATTTGATTGATAGAAGGATGTTAAATAAGGATAATGTGCATAGGGTGAATAAGTATTAATGGTTATGTTGATAGCCTCACATCCCCTCATACCTATAAAAACTTGGCTCGTGCAGCCCTAGAATATTCCTCATGTGAGAATTCACTTGCATGTAGGTGATGCTAAAAGGGTCAATATCTAAATGGTTTTGTTGGATAAATAACTTGAACCTAGGGTCTTAAAGCTTGCACACCAACAAATATTTGCAGGACCTAGAATATGTAATTGAGGAAATGTTTTGGAGGTCGACTAAGAAAGAGATCCTCGAATGGATGGAAAGGAACGAGAGAGAATTTTTCCTAGGAGATAATATAAACCATTGGATCAACGACGAAAAATGGTTGAAAAGTTGATTTCTGGTTGAATAGCATACTGGGGGGTTATATTACGGAATTTGCAGTGGATTGTACCTAGTTGTATAGTGTCACAGCAATGGATTTATTCAAGGGTCCACGTGGAAGGTGTCTGAAATCATTGGGTACCTAGATACAAATGTTTCTATGCAAGAATAATTTCATGAAGATGGAGTCTGATTGCTAGGGGGATTTGCACATATAGGGGAACTAGGATCTAACCAATGGATGGTATGAATGTAGGTAGGAATGAAGAAACAAATGAATAAGGAAGGGAGGGACTAAGGATGAAAAAAAATGAAGAAGTTGTATTAGAATAAGAAGACGAATTTGGAGTTTTGTGCAGTGGAAGAAGATACAAGAGGTTGAAAACTGGGGTTGAGAAAGGAGAGCCACATAGTCAGTATGAGAGGAGAGAACCCTTCACAATAGTCCAAATCATAGAAATACTAGGCACACAAGGAGAGGGAGAGGATCCTTAGTTCATTCATATAATAGAAGAGTCATTAAGTCCTACTCAAGATGGATCTCATGCCGAACCCATGACCCCATGTGTGTCACCTCGATATCAGGTAACATTTGAAGTATTTTCAAAATAACTTATAGTTAGTGGATGAAGTCATGATAATAGTATCTAGAGTAGTGGAATTAGTGCGTCGAGTTAGAATCAACCAACATCAGCTGAGGTATATACTACGCAAAACACCATGTCAAGGTTGGACAAAACATTGAGAATAACTGATCTCTTGGGAGTTGGGTTCGAGGACCTAGAACAACACCTATTTATATGTGAGACAATTTAGGTTGTGAAGAATGTCCAGGATGAGGTCACAAAGATTGCATAGTTGGAAACAACTTTTAGAGGCCACACATTAGTCTGGTACATGAAACTTCAAAGTAATACACCAACAAGTCAAGTTAGGACATTGGAAAAAATTCTACAAGCCTTATTGAAAGAGTTCAAGAAGCCAAAATATAATTCTCAATACATTACAGAATTGAAGGAAATAAAACATGTGCAGACTGAGCCAGTTTGGGACTATGATCAAAGATTTAAGGATTTGATGGGTAGATTGACATTCCAAATTCCAGATCAAGAGAATAGAGAATGGTTTATTGCAGTACTATTACCACACATTTAGTGCTCATTGATACAACATAAGGTTACATAACATACCGAAGCTTTTGATATTGCGATGAATATGGAATCATCTCCCGTAGGGGATGAATGGGGGATGGCTCAAGTCCAGACACGGTTAGATTCTTTGGCAATCTAATTAGAAGATCTTACAAAAGGAAAGGAGAAGAGGGAACACGTCTGGTGTATCACATGTAGGACTGAAGGCCACCATAAGGATGAATTCCCATCCTTTGTGAAATATTTGGAAACTAGAGCACCGAACCCATTACTAGGAGGATGATACTGTGAAATATGAAAGAAATTGGGACATCATTCACATAATTGTCCATTGCTGCAAAAATACTAGAGTACACCCTGGAATCTATTTTGTAACTTTTGCAAGTCAGTAGGGAACGAAGAGAAGGTATGCCATGCATTCAACCTAATGAGAGAGAACACTTAAGATATGAATAGAATTCAGGAGGAAAATACTGCTACAGAAGGAGGTGTTCCACAATATAACAATTAGAGAGGATTTATTCCAGGAGGTCGAGGAGGATTTGGAAGAGGTCGAGGAAGAAGGGATTTTGGTAGAGGAGGTAGAGAACCAATAATATACTACAATTTTAATCAAATGGGAAACTTAGGTCATGACTTCCTGAATCCTTGTACAACCTACACATATTTTAGAGAACTGGATCATGCGACCAAAGACTGTCCACAATTACTTGCAAAGTTGTAGGAGAGAGGGAATTAGAACCAGAAACTGAATTAGAACGTACATAAGATATTAATAGAGAAGCATGGCGAATGAAACATAATATAAGTTTTCATGCGTGAAGGATAAAGGTAAAGGGATGATGCTACGAATAAAGAGAAGAAGAATGAGAAATGGGTGAGAAAACACGTAGGACCTATGCTAAAATTTGACCCACAACAAGAAAAAAAGATGTATCAACAAACAAGGAAGGATAAACTAGGACCATATTGGATAGCATCGACATCATATGAACCTGTTGTGGTTAACATGACTTCGATTTATGATTTTACTATCTCAGGAAGGAAGCTTCAACAGGTAAGTACTTTGAAATAATTTATGAAGACTATTTTAGAATTGATGAAAGAGGAAACTATGTGGAATTCATTGTGTGTAATGATTGATCATTGCATGCAAGAAAGGGAAGTTCCTACCATGTAAAGGGTAGTGAATTAGGTACAACGCAAAAATAGGACAAGTGGAGAGTTCAGACTAAATGTGTAGATTGGGGAATATGACATGGACAATGCCATTTTGGACTTGGGTTCTGATGTAAATGTTTTATCGAAGCAAACATTAGAAATTATGGGGAAGCCGAAGTTAATTTGGTCTCCCATCCATTTAATATTGGGGAAATAGCACAAGATAACACCATTTGGCCAACCTTTAGGGGTACTTGTGAATATAGATGGGGTGTGCAATATAGAATATTTTGAATTCATCGAGATCGTGGATGATATTCAGCCATATCCAACATTATTGGGGCTTGAATTATCCTTTGAAAATCAGGTGATTATTAATCTGAAGAAAAGGGAAATGATATTTGAGATAGGGGACTTAAAGGTTACCACACTTTTGGATTTGATACAAGCAAAGAGGTATATAGAACCAGTTAAAGGGAACAAAATTGATAACCTATATAATATGACTTCATGAATGGATGACTAAATTAATCTGACTATAGATGGGGCCCTAAGTTGGAGAAGCATAAGATCATGTGCATCATATTTGGAGGAAGGTTTGGAACACTAGCAGCAAAGGATGCATGAAATATCATCCAGACGATGTGACCACATTACTCAATCATTTTGATGGATTGGAATGAAGTTATGTGACCCACCCAAGTATGATGGTTTTACTGACATAGATCTTTTGTAAAGGTGTTTGAGTTGCAGATACTCAAACAACAAATATTATTTCCATTATATGTTGTCTTGAAGGATACTCTAACCAAATGGTGGGCTTCATATAAAGAAGGGATAAAACATTGATAGCAATGTAAAATATTAATTCAAGTTAGATTTGGTACCGAGATTGAGTATAATGTACATAAATATGCAGGAGTAAGTGACCCAATAGATAATATTGTGTAGTGCAGAAAGATATGGAGTTCAATACTGCATAAGGAATGAACGCATAGGTTCATACATACATTGGATACGATCCCCAAGCACTGGTACATGGAACTAGAAATGCACAGAGAAACAACGAACTAGGATGAGCTAACCCAAAAGTTTAATATAACATTTAATTTTGAAAATGAATCGCCATTGGTAGACGAAACTTTTTATGCCATTAGAAACAAGATTTTTTCAGTAGAAAGGATGATGGATGTAGTACTTGTGTGTAGTTTGCATAGGGATTCTATGATAGTTCATGAAATACTAGAATTTTATAATGTTTCTAAAGAAGATAAAGATGAGGAAGATCCAAGAAATATACAAATACATGAAACTGAGGGGGGACGCATAGTATAAGTGTCAATGTTTCATGGAAACCTGCATAGGAGATCTAGCTAAAGCATGCACAAACAAATCTTATGAACAAAAGGAAGAGAGATTCAATATGGAAGAATGAGAAAATATATTCACATTACTCCAATGAGATGATGATTGATACATAGATCATGATCAATATGATACAATGAATGAGTGGAATACACTCATATATAGGGAAAAACATTCCATAATTAAGAAAAGAAATCAAACAGTTATCTTTCCTTAGGATTGCATGCATTCATAATAGTGATGGTAAAAATAGAAAGTCTAAAATAGAACTAGTCAGTTAAATCCCACTGAACTAGTGTGTTGAAAATAGAAATTTCTCCAACACCCCCCTGAACATCACTATGGAGTAAAAAATGAGTCTCGACTACTAGGACATTTTACGTACTCATGTACAATGCAACTAATGAACACTGAAAAAACGAGGAAAGAGAGAAAACCACATGGGAACAAACCCCCCCCTCAAAATGTAATGTATCAAAAGAAGAAAATGGCAGCTACTAGGAAACTGTGTTCTTCACTGCAAGATGATCCCACAAAGTCTGAAACTTCGGCTCACTGAAAGTCTTCGTGAATATGTAGAAATATTTATGGATCGGATGAATTCCTTTGGCAACCTGTCAGGTCTTGTACCTCTTGGTCCCGTGGACCCATCTGCACCTGAAAATATTCCTTTCTGGTGGACGTGGAACCATATTCCAAGTTTGGTTCTGTAGGAGTGAGTCATACTCCTTCTGCATGGCTTCTTGCCATAATGGATTTCCCACAACCCTATTATAGTTCTGTGGATCAGTAGATTGAACCATATAGCAATGCATGGGCATCACAGGTTCTAAAGATGAAAGTACATGAGAAGGCTCCTCATGCTGAGATCGAGTTATCCTTGTATCCAATGGATTTCCTGCAAGTTTTCCTGCTACCTAAAGTGTGGTTTGTACCTTCTTGGGCATCTCCTGAAGCTTCAGTGCTGGATTCTGATCTGGATGCACTACCTATTTATTTCCATGTACAGAATCTGAGTGCATAGAATCATCTTTGATGTCCAAAAATGATGGAAGAACAAGAGTATATGCATGTTGCACTGGAGGTGCATGCAAAGTAATCTCCTTATGTGTAAGTAAAATAGACAATTCATCGTCAGAAAACTTAGTGAATTTATACAACCTTCACTTGTGATCCACCTCACCAATTTAAATGATGGAATTGTCATGCATGTCAATTACTAAAACTGAATTTGATGTAAATTCAACATTTTTACCTTTCAGAGTTATTTGATAAACTAAGACCATATTCATAGAAATCTTTGGAACCTGTAAAACACTCTCAAAACTGCCATTGTGGAGTTCCACTCTCCCTTCTCCTGCTACTGCTAGTGGAGTGTCATCCCCCATGAGAATAGGGGGTATTGAGCATGGACTCAAAGAAGAGAAAACTTCCTCTTTATCTTCCATATGATGTGATGCACCATAATCTATAATCCATGAATCATATGAGGAATTAATTGCAACTAGAGAATGATGATTACCTTTCTTAGGAGCATGATATTTTTCCTTCTACTTCTTGACTCCCTCTAGAATGAAGTTTCCAAGGTTGTTCTACTGAAGTACATGTGCCATAAGATCAATCTGTTTCTTCATGCATGTTGATTCTTCATGATTCGGTTTATTGCAATAAGTGCACTGTTTTACCTTCTTATTCTTCTTGGAATCTTGAGAGTCTTTGGAACCTGAACAATCCTTGAAGGTTTTGGAATACCCCTCCTTCTTTTACTCTGGATGTAATAGCTCCTTTCGTTTATGCTTCAATTTCTAATTGAATGACCCTTTTCCATATTGCATGGTGAGTGCATGTGCTTTGGGATCTTTCATGACGCCCATCTATATGAGTTTTGTCTACTCTTCTGTAAGAGACTCAATGAATTGAGCCAACGTAGGCATTTTCCAATTTGTTCCAAAAAGACATCTGCCACAATGGAAATTGGAGACATATACAACGTATTCTGGTCCTAGCTTGGCCAATATTGTTAGAATAAGTTGTTTCTCTTATGTAGACTTATGAATACCACATTCACCCAAGCTCAATAGCAAAGATTTAAATTTAGTAAAAAAATCTTGTATATTATCAAAACTTTTAGGGTCTAAGGTATTCAACTCTACCTCAAGCATATGACCTCGCATCTCATCCTCCTTTCCAAAGAGTCCTTCCAAGGTCGTCTAGATATCATATGGAGTCTTGCATGCAACAACATGAAACCATAGATCAATGGAGATTAACTCAAGAATTAGTCTTGTGGCCTCATCCTTACCGTAATCCTGTGGCAAGAAGTAGTTCACCCATCTCATCTTCTCAATCGTTGATGTAGGTTCTGTTTCTATCGCCATCGTCAAATTATACAGTCCTTTCCTTCTGAGTTGGAATTCCTCCTTGGGATTCCAATCAAAATAATTGTATGGTGTGAGCATTACCACCAAGTTTTTCTGTATAATAGTTTTCCTATCCATCTCTCCCACTGTTTTTAATAACCACTAAAAATTTACTCTCAATCTGCAAGTGAAAAATTAAGAAATCAAGGCAAAAATGACACTTTAAGTGAAGATTCGTATCAGTATTAGGAGGCTATTTTCCATCTTACATTCTAAGAAAACGGTTAGGAATCTCGCCAAACAGTTGAAAACCCACTTGAAGAATGGGTTAATTTACTTTCTACGTAGGCCGTTTCTTCAAAACATTAATACTTTGGGAGAAATTATTGTGGAAAGGTATGGCCACAAATTCGTATCAGTTTCAGGAGGCTATCTTGCGGCTTACTTTCTAAGAAAATGGTTAAGAATCTTGCCAAACGATTGAAAACCCACTTCCAAAATGAGTCTATTTACTTTTGTGAGGGTCGTTTCCTAAAACACATAACATTTTGGGAGGAATAACTTTTTAAAGGTACGACCACGGATTTAGCTTATCGAAACCTTGATTTTCCTTATTCTTTGGCTTGTCTGGATTGCTCCAAGTAGCATAGCTCTAATACCATGTCAGTGTTTCATGGAAACCTGCACAAGATATCTATCTAAAGCATGCACAAACAAAGTTTATCAAGAAAAGGAAGAGAGATTCAATATGGAAGAATGAAAAAATATATTCACACTACTCCAATGAGTTGATGATTGATGCATAGATCATGATCAATATGATATAATGAATGAGTGGAATACACTCATATATAGGGAAAACATTCTATAATTAATAAAATAAATTAAGCAGTTAGATTTCCTTAGGAATGCATGCATGCATAATAGTGATGGTAAAAATAGAACTAGTCAGTTAATTCCCACTGAACTAATGTGTCGAAAATATAAATTTCTCCAACAAGAAGGTCCATTGATTGGATCTTTTGCAAATGCACAACCATTAAGGATGTGTAAGGTGAATATTAGGACAAAACAGAATACAAATTTTGTACAGATAGGTGACTACTATAATGATGAAACTGTGGAAACTATTGTAGACTTACTTCATGAGTATCAAGATATATTCCCAACCATGTTTTTAGAAATGAAAGGGATATCTAGTGAGTTAGGAGAAATGAAGATCTCTTTGAAACTAGATGCTAAGCTACTAAGACATATACCCTAAAGACTACACTTGAAGTATAAAGAGAAGGTAAAGGCAGAGATATACCGAATGTTGGAACAAGGAATCATTGAACTAATAGTAGAATCAAAATGGATAAGTCCAATGGTAGTATAAGATAAGAAAATGTGGGGAATCAAAATTTTTGTAGACCTAAGAAAGCTAAATGATGCATGTGCGCATTATCCATTTACGAAACCTTTTACAGGTGAAGTGCTAGAGAATGTAGGGGGGAAAGAGGCCTACTCTTTAATGGATGGATTCTTAGGATATCACCAGAAATATTGCACATGAAGAAAATAATAATACTTCCTTTTCGATGGAGTGGGGAAGATACTAGTACACAGTGGTGCCTTTTGGGCTGAAGAATGCATCCGCAATTTTTTCAAGTGTAGTTGTCACATCCTTTAAGGAATTTATTCATAAGTTCCTTGAAGTTTATTTAAATGATTGGAATGTGTTTAGTCTATTAAAATATCATATATAAGTGATGATATTAATGTTGGATAGGTGTAGACAATGTTAGATTTCTTTGAAACTGAAGAAATGTATTTTCTATGCGCCTTCTGAAATTTTGTTGGGCCATGTGGTATGTAAGAAAGGCTTACTAGTGTTAGGAAATGAGACAAACTTCCATGCTAAACCTAGAAAAAAAGAAGAATAAAGATATAATTAAGAAAGTAAATGACAAAGAAAACACACAGTACACATATATTTGACCCTGGAAACCCAAACCGGGAAAACCAACATTCCTTGAGTGTTCTTCTCTCTTGTTTCCTTATTCATTCAGAATAAAAGGTTACATGTCTAACCTTAGTCCACACCTAAGAAAAAAATGACATCATACCCTATTGATTACACAAGAACAACCCTGTAGCCAATTTGACTTAAATCTACATGACAAACAACCTCTACAATTATTTATTCCTAAAGATTATCTTTTACAACATTACAACATGCCTTCTTTATAGGATTTACAGTAGGAAAAACCCTAAAGAAAAGGTGTCCCAAAACATTTATAGATCCATGAAGATCATTGGCTACAAATCCCTTGAATATCAGGATTATGTTACAGTCGACTACCAAGTCAGACTACCCATCAACTACCAGTTAGTCTTCATTTGTTCTTCAGTCAATTTCCAGGTAGCATATTCTTGTCATTGATGGAAAGTACAACAATGAAGATGGCATGAGTACAGGAAGAATGTAACAAACGGGCACCAGAAGTAT
>SNQJ01S0080892.1:35581-66295 GCA_010110895.2 Picea sitchensis | reverse complement strand
ATGAGTTTGTCCTACCAGACCATACCAAACCCAACACGGCCTCCATCGACTGGACATACTGTTGCCATAGTGAGGTACTACAAGACCTCAACGAGTCACCAACCAGTGACGTGCTCTCCCCAATACTGAAACTCAATGGAAAATCAAAGTGACTTACCCCTACAAAGATCCGCTCGCCTCCATCAATCAATGAAATGCACAACCTTGTAATCCCAGGGTCCCATGCTAGTCTTTGACAGGGACCATCATGCCGATGCTGCTCTACTCTGATCATGACTGTTTGCTCAAAGTATCCATACTGGATCCTCCACTCTTGGATCCTCATAAGATGAAACAAACTATTGACCAAATGGACTACCGGATCCCATGTCAAATTTGGAAGTTCATCACTTCCAATCCCCACTAATTGCTGATGTGCCCTATTGGTAACTGTCGAAAGCCCTCCATCCTCATCCTAATGAGAGTCTGAATATGTATCAACCTCTGAGATATCCTCTGTCCCATGGGCCTAAGATACTCTCTATCACGCCCAGGGCCTCAACTCTTTGTCCCTAATGATCCACCCCTATCCTGTTGTACGCAATTATGACACTCCTATCAGGTGGTCTCAGCCTACCAACTCTCCATGCCCCCTGCCACTGTCTATCTCTCCTTGTGCTACTGTCAATGATGAAAGTATCGGGAAAGGCTATCTTAAATATCTGCAACCAACTGTAGGATTGGAAAGTATCATATGCTTTGGTCAATCCCACGGACTTGACCAAAAGCTCGTCCACTGACACCCATGGTAAATAATCGCCTGTACTCATCACTGAACACCAACCATCGGGTACAACAGTAGGTATCTCCACAAACTGCGGGTCAATCATTCTCCATCCATCATCACTCACGCAACTGCTGCCATGGTGAAGGTGATCTCCCAGATCTGTATACTGCTGCAAGGGAGAGGAATCTCCATGCTCTACTAAGTACATCTCCTCCCTACAATCCAGTGCGTCCCCTTGAATCCCACAGTACACCTCTATATGTATCTGTGGACTACCACTCATCACTGTATGCCCCTGCATACTCGTGTGGTCTCCTGTATACACCTGAAACATCATGGATCCTGTGTATACTACTGGGTCATCCTCTACATGAAGGTCAACCAATCCTGGAACACAAATGGAAGTGTCCCCATAACTGCCCCTGGCTCTGGAATCCCCATGTGTATGTGTGTGCCCAGCTGTCTCAACATCCCTTGTGAAGGGTGGTCCTTATGACCCATGGACATCCTCCTGCGTCTCCGGATCATAACTCTCCATACTCATCAGTGATCCTGGGTACTCCTCATGCTCCTCCATCCACTGATGCTCCATTGTGAACCCACCAACATCCTCTAGCAATGTGGCTGAAGGATATGATTATATCTCTGTTGAGATAGATGTAGTAGATATCTGACTAGTCTCCTCAAGGAGCTCCTCCAATCTAGACCATGTTTCTTGAAGGGCTGTCTGTGTGCCTTCCAAGAATCTCCGTGTGCTCACCAACTCGTGAGTGAGTTGGTCCACCTCAATCTCCTGCTCCCTCAGTGCCCTGCGATACATCTCGCCAATCTCCAATAGGTAATCCCTATCCATCAACAACTGCTGGTAGTCGGCCCTCATCAGAGTCACTCTCTCCCTAAGCATATGAAAGTCATCAATGGCAAGTCTCCCATTTGAATTATCTTGTGCCATCGAGGCCCTCCAACAATAATCTGCCACCAATGCGTGTGTATCATCAGTGCATCTAGTGGCTGCATGACCATGTCCTCACTGGCTCTCAACCGTCTTGTCAAGTGTCGTGACTGTTGATCACAATCCTCCCGAGGTGTTACCTCATGCCTCTCACTGCTAGTGTCAGCAATAGAATCCCCAACAATACACTCCTCAAAAGATAAGGCACTGAACTATCCACTGTCTACTGTGCTACTGTGTCCTCCTGTATGCCAATGCACACCATCCCCAACTGCGACCCCTATCTGAATCACATTGTATCCTACATGAGCAACTGTATCCTTTTGTGCTCTTACCCTGCTAATATCATCTACGCCTGGATCCCATACAGAAGTGTCCAGACATGTGCTAAGGTCATCTCGACCAATAAGAAGTGCATCCTCATCACTATAGACCGGTCCTGGAAGTGAGCATCCCATCAAACTGTTAGTCTCCACAACCTGGTCTAACAATGGAATCTCCAATAGAGGTGGCTCACTCTCCTCATACTGATAGGTATGTGTATTGTCAACTGGCTCCAAGTCATGCCTCTCCTCCTGGATCTGCGGAGCCATATGTCCCTTGTGTATAATCCCCACACAAGGCTCCTCTATCGTATCAGAAATGCCACTGATATCCTCATGTGTTGTGGCTGTCATAGGTGTCTGAGAGGATGGAAAATGTGTCACTGTCATCATAGAAAGCTCATCATCCTCCATACATGACTTCCTGGAAGCCATGTCTACACCCAAGGGTAGGTCATCCAACCTCCTAATCTCATCATGTCTAAGTGCCAACACATATGAATCCTCACAAGTGTCACCACTATACTGAAGGGTTGGATCTCAACACTACCTGACGAGGAACATGCGCTATCATCCTGTCCGTCCAACTGCTCACGCACATCCTCATTATCATGAGCATCACTATTAAGGTATGATGTGGAATCCTCAACATCGATTGATGGGGTCTCTTCACCATATGCACCATTAGCCTTTTTCCTTGGCACCTTCACCTTCTTGTCCATTGATAGTTGGGGTTCATACCACTTAGGATGTTTGATGGTGCAAATATTCTTGAATGACATGTTTGCATGAAATGCTGGACCAAGCTCCTGATACTCCCTTAAACAATCTGCAAACTCCTCATCATGTCTTTTCTGTCCTGTTTGTTGCCTCTTTGAACCACTAGCTCCATTAATCCTTGCATTGTTTTGAAGGCTTTCCATAGCCTGCCTCAACTGTTGTCGCCCCTGTGCAAGCATATTACGAATATTCCTCACGCTATCCTCCATATTTGATCTGAACTTTTCTCTCTACTACTGCATCTGAAGGTATAAGTGCAAGTTATCATCGCTGAAATTTAGTGGAAACAATCTGAAATAACTTCTCACTGATTTTCCCATTAGGCTGGCAGGAAAACCAGCTCTGATACCACTGAAATATCCCTGATCCAGCTGATCTGGATATCTACTGTTGAACTAATGTTTTGTCACTGAGATCTGATACTTTGAGGGTTTTTGGATGCGTTTGAGTTAATGTGTGAACATGCTTGGTGATTTTCGCATGTGTGTTTCATTCATTTAGTGTTTTAACAGTGTATATATGATGCATGCGAAAGAAAGGACATCACATCTCACTGATATATAATGAGGAAAAAGTAGGAAATACAATAATATGTTAGAAGTAGATATACTAGATATCAGTTAGATCTCATGGATCGTCACTGGAATACGAATAACTAACAAGAAATACCCGTAACCAGAAGATGAAGGTTGATCTGTGCATGCACGGATAGATCGACAAAATGCAGTTCTTGAAGCTCACGACAACTGTTGCAGACACTGGAAAACTGGCCCTGATGGCAATACTCGTCGGAATGGATTGGAAACTGTCCCAAAAGGAGCGCCTTGGTCTCTAGACTGATCCTGGTAACAGTTGGACTGAAGATCCGACCTCTGAAGCTACGAATGTCACCCCCTGGGGGATTGT
Source organism: Picea sitchensis (assembly GCA_010110895.2). Taxonomy (NCBI): domain Eukaryota; kingdom Viridiplantae; phylum Streptophyta; class Pinopsida; order Pinales; family Pinaceae; genus Picea; species Picea sitchensis. Next base: position 62,568 of record SNQJ01S0080892.1, on the reverse strand, counting down.
GCACCTCCTAGACTGTGGGAGTGCGCCCTAGTGATCCCATCGACGAAATTTGACGATGTATGACTTGAAACGATCGTCCTGGCCTCCTCTGTAATGGGTTAGAAGGGTTTCCTCGGATCTGCTTTGGAATACCCCCTGGAACCCCAAATGTGCTTCCTCAAGAGTTGCGCCCTAACTGGATGTTTGCTGTGCTCTGGGAGATTCCACCGTCAGAAATTGATGATTGGTGGATCAAAAGATGCGCCCTGGCTATATCTCAACTGGGTCGGAAGGAATCTGTAAGATACTCCTCTGTCTCGCACGATCACACAAACCCTCTCTCTAACCCTTGCGCCCTCACTGGTTGAGCTGCGCAATCATTGTACTGGATCTCCTGAATAGCACGGTGAAACACCTGGATGGTATCTCCGATAGGCTACGGTGTGTCTCTCAACACCGAAATCGATCAATGGTGGTGGTTTCCTCCAGAAATCCACAAAACAACAAGGGGGTCAATCTCCTCCTCCTCTGGAACTATCCCAATATCAAATCATAACATAATCATGAATAAGGTTGCTTTACCCTTCCTTCATAGCTTCTCGAAACCCTAATTCGCTGTTGACCTTTTCTCTCCAAGTGACTCTTACTTTATTTTTATTATTCCTTGATTAAATTACTTAATTACTTAATTAACCATTTTACCTCTAAAAATGATTTATCCATCCTTATGGCTTCTCCGACCACTGAAAGTCACTTCTCATCATCTTATCCTGTAATGTTCTTCCTCCCGATTCCGATGAGCTATTACACTAAGAGGTTTCTCCAAGTAATATGCCCATTATGACCTTCTTAGTGAATTTAATTAAGATATGACCCATAAAAACTCAAAATTACGGAGATTGTTAGAATGCAACAACACCAAAGCCAAGCTGTGCGGAATGGATCCTGATGATGAACGATGCAAGTTGGGCCCAATAAAACCCCTCAATATCTCCCGAACTCTCCGTCACCCCTATCTGGCTACTCTAGTAGGCATAACACTCTGTAATGTAATAATGTCAAAAAATGGGGACATTACAGATATTCTCTGCAACCCTTCTCCGTCGGCCACGTCATTGTCGAAGGATGACGATTTAGGCCACGACAGTGCGATGTTGGATGGTACGAAAGAACTGAATCCACGTGGTGAAGGGGTCGGCCTTTAGCCAGGGACTCCCCGAAAATTTCAGGTAGTCATAACTTTCAAGCCAAACCTCGATTTTGGACAAGTTTATTGTCGTTGGATAGCCCCTGGCCTGGACAAGGCAATGGTACCCTCATTCGAGAAAATTCAGGAAGACATAAGAAAGTGAAAAATTATGCTCCATCCCTTTTAAAGAGTACTTAGGGGGTTGAGTGTGTGACAGAGTGGTATCAGAGCAGGAACAACACTTGGCCTACTTGGGCTCATGAAAGAGCGGAAATAAATTCTAATAGAAAACCTTTAAGGGGCAGGGTACCCTACCCTACCCACCTGTAAGAGCTTATTTAAGCTTTACAACTGAAAAGAGTTAGACCTTTTTCTGTTTTTACATGTTTTAAATCTGAATTGTATGTTGATGTTGTATGTGGAATAATGAAGCTAATTTTATCTTACAAAAATTACCCGTGTTGTTCGTAAAATTTGAGGATAGCCGAGTAACATAAAATGTTGTTATCAACACTCAAACAATTAGTGGATAGTAAGGAAACTACAACGTAAAAAATGGTGACACATCATGAGTTTGGAGAAAGCTCACATAACAAAGAAGAAGATTCTGATGAGAGGAGGGTGGTGGAAATCCCTCCAGATTTAGCTGAAACTGTAAGAAGCCTTATGGCAGAATTACAAAGTTGTAAGGGAGACAATGAAATGATGATAAAAGAATAAGAAATACAAACTAGTGAGGGAACTGACAGTGCCAAGAAATTGTCTAGCAGTGAGACTAGTTCAACTTTTCAGGGGAGAAGAAAAAGGAGAAAACATGCTAAGAGCCATGGCCATGAAGAGTTTAAGAGAGCCAAGCCACCCACTTTTGATGGGGAGATTAAGAAGGGGCAAGAAGTAGAAGCTTGGCTACTTGGCCTAAAGAAGTACTTCAAAGTCTATGGCTACTCTGAAAACTTAAAGGCCCGAATAACTATTTTCAACTTGAATGGAAAGGCCTCCATCTGGTGGGAGGACCTTAGAAATGTGAAAGGAATCCATGAGAAGGAGTTGTCATGGAAACAATTTGAGAAATATTTTAAGAAGTATCTATCTGAGAGGTACTATGATGACAAGACTAAAGAGTTCTATGAACTCAAGTTAGGACAACTCACCATTGATGAATATGTCAACACATTTCTTGAGTTGATAAGGTATGTGCCTTACATCAAGGATGAAAAGACGAAGATACAACGATTCATTAGTGGATTGCCTCAATCCTTTCGAGACAGGATTGAGTTTGATGAACCTAAGACCTTATAAGACACCATTAGGAAGGCAAGGCACTGCTATGAGCAATTGAAGCACAAGGCAAAACCTCATAAGGATTGGAAAAAGGAAAGCAAATTGGGATTCAAGAAGAAGAGGTTTAAACCCTGAAGATTTAAGAACCATGGGAAAGGCTCTAAGATGAGCCTTCCTACTAAAAGTGTGTATTAGCAAAATTTTCCTTCTCAAAGTGGAAATAAACCCTTGGGATCAGCCCCAGGAAAGACTGATAATACAAAGAGAGAACTCTTGAAATGTTGGGGATGTGGGGAAGAACATTTGTTGAGGGATTGCCCACATAAGAAACAAGACAATAGGAGAGTCTATGACATCCAGGAAGCTACCACAGTCAACAATGTGGCTAGGAGCATTCCAGAAATTTATGTAGCCCTGGATAATAGACAAGTTGACTACCAAGCTTCAGTGGTGGAGATGGCAGGTATGATTTCCATCCATTCTGTTTCTATTTTGATTGACCCATGTTCTAATCTGAGTTATTTCGCCCCTCAAACTGTTGAGAAATGTAAATTGCAACCATTAAAACATGCTGAATCATAGCTGGTACAACTAGTCACGGGAACAAAAGAAATGTAGCAGAGGTCTTACCAGCAAGCCAATTCATTGTGAATGGGCTAACCACCCAAACAACTCTAAACATACTTCCTTTAGGATCTTATGACGTGTTGCTTGGCATGGATTGGTTGGCTGCCCATTAAGCCAAGTTAGACTGTTACCATAAAATGTTAGAATGTGAAGATGAGGAAGGGGAGAAAAGAACCCTACAGGGAATTCAAAACCTGTCTCAGTGAGACAAATCTCAACCCTTCAAGTGAAGAAGTATTGCAGAAAGGAATGTCCTTTGTATGCAATACAAGTACTGAACTCTGTTGAGGATAGTGAAACAAGTTTAGAGGACCACCCTATATTAAGAGAGTACAAAGATGTATTTCCAGAAGAGGTACCAGGTCTACCTCCAAGAAGAGATATTGATTTCTCTATAGAACTTGTACCTGGAGCGGTGCCAATGTCTAGAGCACCCTATAGAATGAGTACACTAGAGCTAGTTGAACTCAAACTACAAATGAAGGAGATGTTGGACAAAGGGTACATCCGGCCTAGTGTGTCCCCTTGGGGAGCACCAACCTTGTTTATGAAGAAGAAGGATGGCACCCTTAGGTTGTGCATAGACTATAGACAACTCAACAAGATGACCATTAAGAATAAGTATCCCTTGCCATGAATTGATGTCCTATTTGACCAACTAAGGGGTGCTACAATATTTTCCAAGATTGACTTAAGTTTTGGAGACATCCATACAACAACCTTCAGGACAAGATATGGGCAGTACGAATTTGTGGTGGTACCATTTGGGCTTACCAATGCACCAACCACCTTTATGTGCTTGACGAATAATGTACTCAGTAAATTCTTGGGCAGATTTGTTTTGGTATTCATAAATGACAATTCTGATCTATTCCAAGAGCAGGGTAGAGCATGAAGAGCACCTCAAGTCAGTGCTTCAAGTGCTAAGAGAGCACAAGCTCTATGCAAAGTTTAGTAAGTGTGATTTTCTCTCAAAAAGGGTTCATTACTTAGGCCATGTCATCACGGAGGAAGGAGTGGCAGTTGACCCTGACAAAATCAAAGCCATCATGGGTTGGCCTACACCAAGGGATGCCTTTGACATCAGATCCTTTATGGGCCTAGCAGGATACTATAGGAGGTTCATAAAGGGGTTCTCCAAGATTGGTTGTCCACTCACCTCCCTACAAAAAAAGGGAGTTAAATTTGTTTGGACTGCAGAATGTGAGGAGAGTTTTCACCAACTAAAACACCTTTTAACCAATGTACCAGTGCTGAAAATTGCAGATCCAAGCAAGGATTTCCTGGTGTGTACAAATGCTTGCAAAGAGGGACTCGGAGGAGTCCTCATGCAAGAAGGGCATGTAATCTGCTATGAATCCAGAAAATTGAATGAGCATGAAATCAATTGTGTGACACGACTTGGAATTGGCTGCCATAACACATGCTTTGAAAATGTGGAGTCATTACCTCCTAGGCCGAAGATTTGTACTTATGACAGACCACAGTGGGTTGAGATACTTATTTGACCAACCCAAACTCAATGCTAGGCAAGCTAGGTGGATGGCTCTCCTTGGTGAATTTGATTTTGAAATTAAGCATATTAAGGGAAAGGAGAATAGAGTGGCCGATGCCCTCAGTAGAAGTATGAAAGTAATTCACTTGACAGTCGTAGGCATTTGTGAATCAGACCTCAAGGAGAGAGTCAAAAGTGCACAAGAAGTAGATGAGTTTTTCAAAACTGTGAAATCATACCTAGAGCAAGAACCTACAAGACTGAAGTATGAGGACTATCAATTGTTGAAGGAAGGCCTGCTAACTTACAAAAGTAGATTGTATATTCCAAATAGTGACGACTTGAAGAGGTTTATAATGGATGAACTACATAAAATACCATACACTGGTCACCCTGGTTACCGGAAAATGATCACAACCACCAATAAACTACTTTATTGGCTGAGAATGAAGAAGGACATAGCTGACTACTTGGCTAAATGCTTAGAATGTGAACAAGTTAAGTTGGAGCACATGCACCCAGCAGCGTTGTTGCAGCCCCTACCAATTCCAGAGTGGAAGTGGGATACCATCTCCATGGATTTCATCACGGGATTGCCTAAAACAACCAAGCAGAATGATGCCATTATGGTAGTTGTGGATAAGCTAAGCAAGGTTGCTCACTTTATTCCTGTGAAGTCAACTTGCAAGGCAATAGATATTGCCAATATCTTCATGAAAGAAATATTTAGATTGCATGGCATGCCTAAGGAAATCATATCAGACAGAGATACAAAATTCACTTCAAATTTCTGGAAATCTCTGTTTGCTGGTTTTGAAACTAAATTGCTATTTAGTATATCCTGTCACCTTCAAACTGATGGATAGACAGAGAGGGTAAATCAAGTATTAGAGGACATGTTAAAGATGCATGTTATGCATCAACCCAGGAAGTGGGAAGACTACCTACCACTGGTAGAATTTGCTTACAACAATGGCTATCACGAGTCATTGAAGATGAGCCCTTTTGAGGCTCTCTATGGTAGACGATGCAACATTCCAATCAGCTGGAATAACCCAGTAGACAGAATAACCCTTGGGCCAAAACTATTAAAAGAAATGGAACAACAAATAGTTCAAATAAAACAGAATTTGAAAATAGCAAGACAGGCAGAAGAGCTACGCAGACAAAAATAGGACTCCTAGGGAGTTCAAAGTAGGGGATCATGTGTATCTTCGAATCAGACCAAGAAGAAGTTCTTTGAGAATGGGAACTTGTGCCAAGCTGGCACCTCGGTTTTGTGGACCCTTTGAAATTCTGGACAGAGTGGGACCTGTAGCATATAGACTAGCACTTCCTCCCATAGTAAAAGCGCATAATGTTTTCCATGTTTCATTATTGAAGAAATATGTACATGATTCTAATCATATGATTGACTGGTCTGTGATCCAGGTGGAACCGGAGGGAGAATTCCTACCAGAACCACAATGCATACTAGACAGGAAAGAAATCCCACTCAGGAATAGAACCATTGCCCAGGTCAAGGTGCAGTGGAAACACTTTGGTCCAAATGAAGCTACATGGGAATTGGAGGATGCCATGAAACATGCATACCCATTTTTGTTCACTGCTGTACATAAAAACCACAACGACAAGTAGAACACCAGGGCAATGTTACTTTTAAGGGGGAGGGGATTGTAACACCCCTATTTCCCCCAGATTGTAAATATTATTATATTGTGAACAAGACTATGGACAGATCTGTCATGTGAATGTTGGAAAGACAATGAACCTTGCTATAGAAGGTAATGTATATATTTTGTTATTAAATAAAAAGGAAAAGGTGGCATAACTGTTGAAAGAGGGTTGCCAATATAGATCATGATGCTTGAGAGGGATGGTAAGGGGAACCGGTAATGGTGAGATGACCCCTGCTAGGTCGGTACTCTGCTGGATATAAATTGCTCAAACCCATAACAGTCTTCTGGCCCAAAAAAGTTAATTACCAGTCAGGCTTGTAGTTGGGAAGTCTTCCTCAAGAGTTATTGAGGAGATGGGCAGAGTGCCCATTTGGAAACTTACTGATCTGACCCACGAAATCTTGCTGGAAAAGGCAAGAAAAGAAAGGAAAATCGGGGGAAGAGGGTAGAAGGGAGACACGAATGGGTCTGAGGACCAATCAAGAAGGGAGAGCGTGCAAGGCTCTTTGGTTCTGAAGAGAACTTAGAACTAATCTATTCTAGTTACAAGAGTGCTTGGACAATGTTTTCTAATCAAGTTGATAAATGGAGTTGCAATGATCGAGTGAACAATCCCAACAGAATCCCTTTCTTGGTGGAAAGAAAACTGAACTGCTAGGTTCCTGTGGGAAAAGGAGAGCAACCTTTGTCCTTTGTTGTTGATGAGATTAAGCAAAACCCCTCTCCAAGAGTTGGCCAATTGGGGAATACTCCAAGAGCAACTGTGCCTATGGTTGGATGGAAAAGGGAACCCCTTTCAGCAGTTTCCCACTAATTTCCAATATCAGATAGTGTGATTTTGAGTTTTATATTGTCTTGATTAGTTTGTTATAATATGAGTTTCTTGAGCTATATGATGGCAAAATCGTTTATTTTGTTGAATGGTAAAATTTGTAACTCTGATGGCCTAGTAGCTTGGGAAATTTGAAGTAAAGCTTGAATATCATATTCCATTAATGGTTTTTCTGCTTACTCCTGTTTAGAAAGGAGGAATGTTATAAATGGGTTTTTAAATGAATTTACGGGCAAATGGCAAGTTGACCCCCTGTCTGAATCTATATGTGCTAATCCTCAATAGGACTGTCCAAGGATCAAATCCATAATTATAGAGTCGGGACGAACTCTACAGGACTGTTCTGAACTCCTCAATCCCTCGAAATACCTTCTCCTATTATGGATTTCTAGCTCTGTAGAAAAAAAGGCGCTTCCTTCAAACTGTTCTTCGAAGTGACCACACCACAGGCTCAAGTCCACGGGCTTAACCAAATTCCGGTTAAGATTCAGGAGTATAGCCCTCTGGGGCCTGTCAAAGTCCAATATGACCAGGATCCTGGAACCCTTCGCTACACTCAAAAGGAGCTAAGCTTTTCGGGCTTCAGGACTTTAGAGGTCCGGGGCTTCAGGACGTTTGAACCTCACAACACTCAAATCCTGTCGAAGGCAATCTGCGGACACAGTCACCTGATGGTTCGATCGACAAATGACGGTTCCTTATCTGTCATCGTGGATTCTGCCTTCTCATTAAACCCCTGACCAACTTCTTAGTCATGGGTATTTTTTGCACCGTTGATCATGATCACAGATCAACTGTATAATCTTCTTTGTTGTTCTCTTATGGATCTACGATGGATATGATACCCAAAATACCTACCTCCTCGGACAACTGGGGGGATTTCGCTACTATGCAAATTCGCGACGCATATAATCCCAAATCCTTCCACCTCTTCAGAGTATTACCAGTCGAGGGGTCACAAAATAATGAAGACCGGATGCTGCCGGTCAATACTCTTGGTTATTCTATCCTTCCACTATTCCCGATCGAACGATCGAAAAGGATCTCGAAGGATCTTGGATCGACGGTCTACGTGACTTTGGGATTTCAGCTTTCGGAATTTCGAGAGTGTGGGGTAGAGCACAACTAGACCATGACCCGAATGGCCAGAGTACAGAATAAGGAGTTCCAGAACTTCGGAACTTCGGGACTCTGGGGCTCTGGGAGAATTTGAGGGATAAAGGGTATGGTAGACGCCGAAGCACCGAATTGTCAAAATCCCCTTGTTGAAGTGTCAAGCCCCGATTGGATGGGCTCGCGTACGCCATGGTGATGTGGCATGCCTGGGTAGGTCTACGTGGCGTCGTGGTATTGGACGCGAGTTAGGTGTGGGACCCTTTTCCCCTTGTCAAATCTAAACCACATGTTAAGTGCGGACAAATCTTAGCCGTCGAATCTTTAAGAGTGGATAAAGCTTCCCCATAGACCTCGGAGTGGAAAGAGACTTCGGAGCTTCGGGTCTCCGGGGATGTTTTAGTCTGGTATAAGAATGACGAAGCATCGAAGGCCCGATAGTCGCGAAGGCCCGGGGTGATATTCCCTGCAACCTTTCTCCCCCGACCACATCATTGTCGGAGGATGATGATTTAGGCCATGACAGTGCCATGTCTGATGGTAGGAAAGAAGTGAATTAACGTGGGTGCCATGTGGCGAAAGGGTCGACCTTTAGCCAGTGATGCTCCAAAAATTTCAGGAAGTCATAACTTTCAAGCCAGACCTCAATTTTGGACAAGTTTATTGTCGTTCGATAGCCCTTGGCCTAAACAAGGCAATGGTGCCCACATTTGAGAAAATTCAGGAAGATGTAAGAAAGTGAAAAATTATGCCCCATCCCTAAGAGTACTTAGGGGGTCGAGTGTGTGACAGGTGAGTTGTTCATTAAAGTTATTGAAGATGTAGGTGATGATTCTTGTGTGCAAATTATTACAGGTAATGCACCTGTTTGCAAGGCTGCTTGCATTATTCTGGAAGCTAAATATCCACAAATATTTTGGACATCTTGCATAGTTCATTCCTTGAATTTAGCACTTATATCCATTGCTTCAGATGTGACATTGATCGGAAGTCTTATTGAGGATGCACGTCATATCCTCAATTTTGTACAAAACCATACCAATGCCCTATCAATCTATAAAGAGTACACACATCTATCATTGTTGAAGATTGCAGATACGCGGTTTGCCTCCTCATTCATCATGCTTAAGAGGTTGAGGGGGGTCAAGACCGCTCTTGGGTCCATGGTTCTTTCAGAGTTTTGGTCTTTTTGGAGAAATACAGAGCAAGCTTCTTCAAAAAAAGGTCAAGGATACAGTGTTAGATGATGCTTGGTGGGAGAGGGTAGATCTTACCATTAAGATCATGGACTCTATCATCTCTTTGTTATGGTTTGCAGACACAGACCAACCCATCCCAGGAGAGGTTTACGAGGGGAACATCATCAGAGATCTTTTTCACCACCATACGAGATATTCTTATTAGCAGGTGGGATAAGAATTGCACACCTTTGCATTGCTTGGCTCACTCATTGAATCCCAAATACTACAACAATGATTGGCTCAGTGGTGGGACTTCACGTAGATTCCCTCCTCACATGGATTGTGAGCATTCACATGGTAGGAAGGATGCATTTAGACAGATATATTAGGATAGAGCATCCTTTGATGAGGTGGAGGGGGCTTTGTAGAGTCTTCCATTGGCACTGGGAGATTTGCAAGCTATGATGTGCTCAGAGATAGGGGGACTAAGAAGCCTTATGTTTGGTGGGCAACTCATGGGACAACATGCCCTTTTCTACAATAGTTAGCCATGAGGATCCTCTGTCAGTTTACTTCATCCTCTTGTTGTGAGAGGAATTGGAGCACATATGGAAATTTGTATAGTTTAAGAGAAAGTTTGAGCAGTTCAGGGCAGAGACAATGGTGTGTGTGCACACCAACCTTCGTCTTATTTACAAGAAGATGGAGGAGTGGTTGAAGGTAAAAACAAAGATGCGGGATGTGTTTCCTGATGATACGGGTTTAGACAACAATGTTGAGTTGGCATTGGCCAACATGGATCTTAATGAACCAGTGCTAGAGTCGGTCACTTTTGAGGATCATATTCCTCTTTAGGGGTCATCCTCCACAACAACAAATCCACAGACTGGATTGGATGTAGAGGAGGAGCTGGAGGATGGAGGAAAGAGTAGCGGCGGTGGTGCTGATTTTGATGATGATGACATGAAGGACTATCGACACTCTTGTGTTATGGGATTCTTCCATCTACAGTTCTAGTATCTACCCTATTTTGTATTTTCAATTAGCATTCCCACCTATAGTAGCCTGTAGGCTGTAGCAGTGACTTAGGAGTCGATGTCTATGTAACATATTTTGATTTTGATGACTTCATGAGAAAACTGTAGTTTATGGCTTGAATTTCTTGGGTGTTATCATCATTGATGTAGTACTAGTTGTATGATTGATTTTGTATTATCATCATGTAAATGTTTTATTTATTTTTTGTATGTGTAATTCATAATTTATTATATATTTTAATATATATATATATATATATATATATATATATAATGTCCTCAGGTAAATATATATATATATATATATATATATATAATGTCCTCCGTGTCCTATTTTCGGGGTCGCTGTGTCACTTGTCGGACACTCGTATTTCTGTGTCCTTTGTTTCCCGTGTCAAGTGATTTAACCCACACGTGTGATCTTGGAGGGAACGTTTTGGTGTATTAACATGTATTATTATTATGAGAGGCTATTTGAGGGGTCGACCTTGACCTATCTCACTTGTATCATGGATATGTTTGTATCTAGGGGGCTTTGAGGGGTTATAGCGCTAGGTTTGCCTCATATAAAGAGGCTAGCGCTACCTCAAGGCTAAATCATAACACACCACTTGTGAGAATCACTTCTTTTGCTCTCTTCCCCTCTTTTCTACTATGGAGTACTTGTGCGTACCTTTTGGAGGATGATCTTGTGGATGCTTTATTTGTTTTAATGGATGATCTTGTGGATGCTTTATTTGTTTTAATGGATGATCTATGAAACTAGGGTTTCCTCATGCATAGCGACTTGGTTTAGTAAGTGTTTTTCTTGGTATATTTTGGTGTAACGCTTTATTAGATGGTTAATAGTTGCATGTTATCTTGTATCCTTGATTATTTTGTTAAGAAACCCTAAGGAAGGATTAAGATTGTTTATCCCCTTCCCTTATTTTGTTCATCTAAATTTTGTTGAAGCATTTAGGGCCAAGTTATGGATTAAGATTGTTTACCCCCCTAACCTTGTCTCTTCTCTTGATTAAATTCTAGGGTTTAGCCTAGTTCACTTGATCCTCTTGCTAGACTCTCTAGAAGAAGTAGGATGACACCTAGGGTTTGATTTCCACATCTTCTTATGCTCCTAGCCTCCATTAAGTGTTGTTGCATAGACTCCATTTGCCCAAATAGAGGAATCGACACTAGTCTCTCTTACTTGCAAGTGATACAAAACCCTAAATCAATTCTCTCTCCCAACAATTTTGTGATAGCTTTAGGATCTTGCATTTTGCATCCTCATGGTCTAATGCTTTGCATTAATTGCTTGGAATCATCTCTAACATAGTCATTGCTGCAATTTCTGCATTTTCAGTCATTAGGGCTTCCTAACTTGCATCTAATTAACATAGTTTCATGCTCTTTCTTATGCAATCATTGTTTAATGGTTTACAATTCTTGTACTTGGAATTTGACATATTTTCCATTGTTTATATTGCTGATTTAGAGCTAATTCATTGCTGCTGTTATAAACCTGTTATTGCTGAAGTATACTATCATTGTTTTAAGTTTTATTACAACAATTCTTTTCTCTTTGATAGCTAGAGTATCAACCTTTTTCTCTTTTCTTTAGCTAGTGTTTCGGGGCATTTTACTTACATTATTGAGTGTCACTTCCTTCACACACATACAATCTACTTGCCTTGTTTAATTCATCCTAACCTCGCCCTAAACCTTGACATAGCCAATCAAGCAACCAAGATAAGGGGCCGTAGACTTTCCTTAGCTTGCTATAGGATCCTTTGAGGTACCAAGGAAGCCTCTCTTGTGTTGTATCTCTTTCCTTCACTAAAATGAGGGAAGTACTTGCTTAGGTGACAATGTCAATTACTTTCAAATGTTACACTAGTTTAGCATCTTGTGAAGGCTTTGCACAAGTGTTAGATTTTGTGATAATAGTCCTAACCTCTTGGATCACGATCTCTCTATAGGGTCAATGAGGCCCTTGACATTCCATGATGCTACTTGTTACCCCCTCTCTCCTAGGGGTAACTAGAGGAGATCATGTCTCATGGTCCACAATGAAGACAATGATCCCAAAGATGATCATCATCATTCTCCACAGACAACAGTCTCTCAGATGTCTCCCCCCTCATCATTGCTCAAGTCATTTCACTTTATCAACATTGTTCATCTGATGATGATGGTCCATCACACATGAGGTACAGTAGTCATTGTTTCATATAAAGTGTTACATTTAATGCATTAGGCATTTAGGTGAGGATCACGGGTTGAAGTCAGATAATGGATCATGATTACTTGGAAGTTATGCTTTTTGCCTCGTTGCAACTTGGTGGTCTTCATATGTGTCCTAGCCCAGTGTTGTCACTCTTGAGGAACAAGGGTACTACTAGGAGGCCTTGATAGGGGTAACATACCAATCCTTTTCATATTTAACACTTTTCATCTTAATTCCTTCCATTGTCCTATATTTTGGAAATGGTTGTTACATGTACACCAAAAAGGTTCGTGCCTTCATGCTCCTATGAGAAGAAGGGCTAGAATGCCTAGGTTTATGGCGCTGGTAAAGAATTAAAAAAAATATGCTATAAAAGAAAGAAGAAATAATGGGATGACAAATGACCAAATCAGAAGCCAAAGATTAGCTTGAGCTCTACCCCCTTGCTATGAGGCGATCACCCCTAGTCCTAATGCACTGAATGCATATCAAATTAAAAGGACTTAATCCCAGTAAGAAAAATCATAAATGCATGAACCTGAAAAGGGGACTTGCTAAGCAATAAAAAAATATCAAAAGGCAAGAAGGGGTTTGGAATACACACACTGTCGAGGAAAGGGTATCTCAAGCACCAAGCGCTCCCTCTACAAAGGTGCTCATGGAGATGAACCCACACGTGTCTTTGCATGTCAATGACACCATGACTATGAAGTAAATCCCATGCCACCTCATTCACTAATACTTGCACTTTGAAGGGTTTCTCGAAAATTACTCCTCTACTTGGGTATTGGCACACCTAATAGGATCTTGTGATGGTCCTCCCATACCTAAACCAATTGCATAAAGTCTTGAGCTGGTGTGAAGTTTGAAGAAGATACCTAATGTGAATTGCTTACGTGGCTCTTGTATCAAGTGGTGGCTTACTTTGTATGATTCTAATGGCTCTTCTATCTTGTAGTTGTTGGTCTTACCTAATTTTGTGAACCTTGCTTGATGATGATGCTTCCTTGACATGGTCCTTGCGAGGACGTCTTCATGCTTGTACCTTGGATGTTGTGCACTATACAAAGGACGTTGCACACTTGATGATGAGCATTGGGTCCCTTGATGACTTAGCCTTCCTCTGGATACCTTCCAACACCTCTTGGACCTTGTGAAGATTTTCCAGGTCCTATCAGGCTGCCAACTAGGTCTGTCTTTGACCTCAAGTTGGCTCTAAGTTTCAATTGTCAATGAAGGTATTGCTGCTGTTTTAGGACAGCCAACAGTTCAGGAACTTCTTGCTGATTTGTTACAGTTACATTCACAATTTTAGGTGCTCTAGCATGTAGTTTTAGTCACCAAGGGTTAGCACATGCATACTAAAATAAATTTAACACACCTAGAGATCTTTACAACTGAAAATAAAGCAGTTCTACACTCTAACACACAAGAAATTGTACATAGGAATTTTTGGTCAACATGACCCTGGATAAACCCCCCCTGAGGATAACCAATTTGCAATATATGTCTATATATGAGGAGAATAGATTGGTGGAATACAACAAGTACAAAATATAGATGAACCTAATACAATAACAACTTGATCCAAGCTGAAACACAAGTCCAAAAGAAGGAAGAGCGCCATAGGATGGTGCGCCCCTCAGAAATGCTGCCAAGACCACTGAAATGAAGCCAGATGCCACCTGGAAGCTCTGATCTAGAAACACCTCCACAGTACTCTGATACTGATGAGTAGCCTCCCTCTGAAACATACCTCACTGCAATCTGACAACTCTAAGACCTCCCCACTGCTGATGCGCCCTCCTCCTCAAGTGTACCCTCCTCAGATGTAAAAGCTCCCCACTAAATAAACTGGGCACTAAGCTTGCTGGCTATCTCCATGCAAGGAGGTGCCCAAAATTTCCTCTCCCAATGCGTGAAACCTCATCCTCTTTCTCTCTCTCAAACTCTTGGAGTGAACAAATGAGTGAATGGCCTCTCCTTGGCCTCTTGCTCTCTCTCAAACTCTTGGAGTGAACAAATGAGTGAATGGCCTCTCCTTGGCCTCTTGCGCCCTCCTTTAGGATGCATAAGGAAACCTAATAATTGGGTGGATGAGATCATCTCATCTCATCCCTAATCAATGGTTGAGATCAACTCATCTAAATCTCAAACCAAAACCCACTTTACTTAAGTTTCCATAGTTTCACTTTATGTCTATTAATTCACCCACTTTGTGAATTAATTNTGAGTAGCCTCCCTCTGAAACATACCTCACTGCAATCTGACAACTCTAAGACCTCCCCACTGCTGATGCGCCCTCCTCCTCAAGTGTACCCTCCTCAGATGTAAAAGCTCCCCACTAAATAAACTGGGCACTAAGCTTGCTGGCTATCTCCATGCAAGGAGGTGCCCAAAATTTCCTCTCCCAATGCGTGAAACCTCATCCTCTTTCTCTCTCTCAAACTCTTGGAGTGAACAAATGAGTGAATGGCCTCTCCTTGGCCTCTTGCTCTCTCTCAAACTCTTGGAGTGAACAAATGAGTGAATGGCCTCTCCTTGGCCTCTTGCGCCCTCCTTTAGGATGCATAAGGAAACCTAATAATTGGGTGGATGAGATCATCTCATCTCATCCCTAATCAATGGTTGAGATCAACTCATCTAAATCTCAAACCAAAACCCACTTTACTTAAGTTTCCATAGTTTCACTTTATGTCTATTAATTCACCCACTTTGTGAATTAATTGTCACTTTAGGCTAAAATGACCAAATTTAATTTTTGACTTAAATCTCCTAAGTCAAAGTGAAATTAGACATAAAGTACATAGTACAAGGTACAAAGTACTTCCTTCATGTGTTTAGAAGCTCACAAACACAAGGGGACCACTTTCCAAGGTACCTTGGACGTTGTACCCTTTGAGGATTTGAGCTTGGGATTGATGACGTGAGTATTGATGATGATAATACACCTCTTTGGAGTTATTGTTGAGCCTTTTCCTTCATGACATCACACCCTAGCCCCTGGATGTTGTAGATGTTGATGATGATGTCATGCATAATGATGGTTTGATGCTTGCTTGGGTCGACCTAGCATTGGTGATGACGAGTTGGAACTATTTGATGAAGAGATGTGACCTTTTGACGAGGAGACATGACCTTCCATGATGCTTTCACCTTTTGGGCTTAGACATGGCCTTTGGATGCTTTTATGCTCCTTGAGGTGATGATGTCACCCTCTTGAGCCTCTTGCACTCACACATGTTGGATTTTAAGAGGACGTTTTTGATGATTTAGCATTATTTTGTTATGTTGGAGGCTTTTTTGGGGGTTGACCTTGACCTATCCACTTTTGTATCATGGATTAATTACATTTAAGGGTTTTTTTGAGAGGTAAAGCGCTGGGGTTTCCTCATATAAAAGGCTTGCGCTTCCCTCATTTGTAAAATACAACTCATGCTTATGGAGAATCACTTCTCTTGTCTTCTATATTTCTGTTTCATCATGGAGTACTTGTGCGCACCTCTTGGACAATGATCTTGTGAATGTTTCTTCATATTTTGTGGATGATTCAGGTTCTAGGGTTTCTTTCATGCCAACGACTTGACTAGTAAGTGGTCTTTTCAAGCGTTTAATGGTTTATTCTTGGTTTATTAAGTGAATGCTTTATCAAAGAGGTGATGATTTGCATGTTATCTTGTTCTCCTTGAATAAATTTTGTTTTGGAACCCTACGAAGGTTTGCAAGTGAGCTCCCTTCCCTTCTTTTCATTCATTTAAATCTTTTTGAAGCATATAAGGTTAATTTAGGGCTTGTGATTGTACTCCCTAGACTTACCCTTATTGAAGAAATTCTAGAGCTCGTGATTGTATCATTGTACTCTAGGGTTTCTTCACCTTCATCTCTTGTTAGAAGCCTTGGAAGACATAGGACGACATTTAGGGTTTGTGATTGTACTCCCCTAACTTGTTTTCCTAGAAGGTTTAGACCAAGGGCTTGTGATTGTACTCCCCTAGGGTTTTGATTCCTAAGTTTTCTCTTTCTTTTATCCTCCATAGAGGTTGTATGTTAGACTCCATATGCCCAAGGAACCAAGACGAAACTAGTCTTTCTCTTTTGTAAGTGACCTTCAAACACTAGCTCTATTTCTCTCCTTGATGTCTTGTGTTAGATTTAGTCTTTGTTGCATTGCATCTTTCATTTTTAGTCATTATTAGTCTAATGTCTAGGGTTTAGTTGCATTCTTAACCTAGAATCATCTCTAACATCATTTATTACTGCATTTTTGTAATTTTCAGCCGTTAGTTCTTGGCATCTTGTGTTCATTTAAAATAGTTTTATGCTAGTTTATTTCAGCAATCATTGGCTATTGATTTGTTAGTCTTTTAGCTTGTATTTAGCATCTTTTCCATTTACATCTGTACTAATTAAGGACTGATTTATTTCTTCTGTCATAAACTTGTTATTGCTGAAGTTATTCATCTTTTATCACAAGTTTTATTACAACCTTTTTTTTCTTTGATAGCTAATGTTTCAGGGCATTTACTTTACTCTTTGACTTGATAGTTATCATTGATTGTCTTAGAGACACCCCTCACACATGCACATTGAATTCACTTTGTCTAATCCAACTTAACCTAGCCTTAAACCTTGACCTAGCTAATGGTACAATTAAGTAACCAAGATTAAGGGGCCATAGACTTGCCTAGCCTTGCTATAGGATCCTTTGGGGTTACTAGGGTAGCCTCCCTTGTGTTGGATCTTAATCCTTCACTAAAACGAGGGAAGTGGTTGCTTAGGTGATAGTGGCAATTACTTCCATATGTTACACTTATCAATCATTTTGTGAAAGCTTTGCACAAGTGTTGGATTGGGTGATAACACTACCTACATTCAGAAAGGATGTCGATGGTGTCCATATTATCCAAATGACCATTATTGCCTTGTTTGACCAAGAATTAGTAAGAGTTCGAGGTCAATGGGGCCTTCGAGGCATGGTTATAAATATTCTCAAGTGTTCAAATTTTTCGTTTTCTTTGGAACTCTTCGTGGTCCAAGGAATCTTGAGAGTCCACATAGGGGGCGTGGAGCATGCCCTCTTGTTACCATCTTGAATTGAGGTGTGTTAGGAGATGGGT
The DNA here is from genome assembly GCA_010110895.2 of Picea sitchensis. Taxonomy (NCBI): domain Eukaryota; kingdom Viridiplantae; phylum Streptophyta; class Pinopsida; order Pinales; family Pinaceae; genus Picea; species Picea sitchensis. The sequence goes on along the minus strand of SNQJ01S0080892.1, from coordinate 44,829 downwards.
GCACCACCTCCTTCCTATTGGCTGAGGTTGTGGGCTTATTAGTACCAGACACACTAATGGTTGTCGAATCGAAGGGTTGAGCCTTTGGCATTGCCGTCTTGGAGGGTTGAGCCTTTGGCGTTGCTGCCTTGGAGGGTTGAGCCTTTGGCGTTGCTGCCTTGGAGGGTTGAGCCTTTGGCGTTGCCGCCTTGGAGGGTTGAGCCTTTGTCGTTGCCACCTTGGAGGGTTGAGCCTTTGTGGCTACAATGGACTTATTACCTTAAGAATTTATGAACAACTTTAGTCCAATCTCCAACGAAATTGTTGGTTGGTCAAGTAGTTGATTTAGTAGTTGGTTGAGTAGTTGGTGAGCTTGAGCTCGAGAAACCTGATTTGTTGGTACCCGAGATGGGTTGGTTTTCTCCATAAGCATTTACTCATGGATCTTGTGGCTTAGGGTTTACATTTGAAGTAAGGGTTAAGAAAATTGATATATTGACTAGTCTTTTAATCATTTTATCTTCCACTTAGATTAAGACAAACACTTTTCAGGCATTGGACAAGTTGATTTTGAGACAAAGTCTCTAACCTATCTTGTTCATGGAAACTAAAGCCACTCATTGGCTTAGAGACTCTTTCAAGAGCAAACCAAAATTGTATGGGAGGGTTGGAAAATTCCACCCACATAGGGTAGTTAGAGCTGATTGCTCTTTTCGATTGAGAAGTTCTTGAATCAACCAAAAAAAACCACAAGGTAAGGTAAGATAAGTTAAGATAATTTTATTAATGTTTGATGAATGACCATAAATAGGTCAAAGGGACTGCTAGGTACATTAGAATCAATACATAGTGGGTGTGTGAGTGCAACTCCCATAAAAGTATAACTAATCTCTGAGTTCGAAGATCTAAAATCTAAAGCATATCACTAAAGATAAAAGGTACAAAGTTGGAAGTCTTAGAGAACATATGAGTCACGTCAAAATCTTGAGTCTAGGAAAATTTCTTGACTGAATGTGCTTGGAGATGATGCTCAAGGTTTGTAGGTGCCAATGCCTACTAATGAGAAGGAAGAGAAGTTGCTAACTTTTGAATTTGTACTTGCAGTAGATGGACCTCTCATACCATCCGAGTCCGAAACAAAGTAACTTTTGATGGTGGATTGTCTAGTTGAATTGAAATATTTGTTTGCAACAAAAGGCCACTCTTCGTTGAGATTTGTATGAGAAGGAAGAAGGGTGTCTGCGATGGTTGATAGAACTATCCTTGGCCTTGACTGGACACTGTGGCAAGGGTCTCACAGATGGAGGTCAGGGGTCTTCCTAAGATCTCACAGATTTGGAAGTTGAGGTGGAATTGCTTTTTGCTTGCCTTTTGGTCTCTCTACCTATGAGCATCAAGAATTAAGAGGTGATTGTCCTAGAAGTATCCAGGTGGTGGGGGTGGTTTGAGTGAAGATGATCTAAGCCTGAAAGCCTCTCGCATGTATAAGGCCAAACAACATTGATTTAGATAATTGAAGAAGATGGACAAGGAGTTAGCGGGCTCCTAGAAAAGGAAATGGTATCGACCTCGGATCTCATAGTAGATGGGGCATCAAAAACTGAAATGCTTCTCCATCTTGGTCTCTTGTAGGTTGTAGAGTTGACAAACTCTGTTTGCTCGTGGAATATTGTGATCAACTTCTACTTGAAGTCGATGAGAACCAACTTTGAATTGGTTGAGAGGGATCCTAAGGGCGAAGTGTATAGGTTGGTCTAACAATGAGGCTACCCTTTACCTCCATGAAATGCTTTTGCATAGAAGGCCATCTTGGGTTTGAACTTGTAGGGTTGACCTACCCAAGTGATTTGAATATACTATTTGTAAATGTACTCCCTAATGATCCTGTTTATCTCTTGCTTGTTCGACAGGAGATGGCCAGGGGCATCCATCGAGATGCTCACTGATTGTAATAGGTGCATAGCCTTAGGAACTAGTCGGGGAGATGCCAATGGCCTCCAAGGAAGGATATATAAGAGAAGGGTATTGATCTCTACTGTTGGTTCAGTAAAGTGCTAGACTCGATGAAGTAGTGAAACTAGTGTTAAAATGGCCTCAAGCTGGAAGGCATGAGTTGCAAACTTGTCCTGGATAATGTGTCGGGGGATAGTATTCTTGCATTGGATGATGCAACAAAGAAGGAGAATTTGAACCCTCTCTGTCCTAGCCAAATCCTTCTCTTACAAACTTGGTCCCTAGACCTCGGTGCTGTATAAAACCATGGACCTAATAGTGTTGTCCAGAACTTCCATCTTGGATGGAATTCCTAAAAATGGTGCTGAAAACACTATCACTTCAAAGGGTTACGAACCCAAGTCCTTATTGATTTGAGGTTAGAGATCCGGTATCAAACTAAACAGGGGCCTCAAAAACTGAACATCTAGGTAAGTGTAAACAATAGCGATTTGAATCTCCTCACCTTGAAAGTAGAAATGGAAATTTGACAGAACATTCTTTGAGCCATTAAATATCATAACCTTGGTTTTACCAAGGTTGACCATCCATTATCGAAGATCGCATAATAGTAGTGAGGAGAGTCTTTGAAATGTTGATGTCTCTAAGTCTCCAAAATAGGGCCTCCCTCGGGATTAAGTCAAACACATTTTGAAAGTCAACAAAGTAGTAGAAGGCTTTTGAAGAGCATTGTCTTGCATCCTCTACGATGGCTTTGATGGAAGTCTACTTGGCCCTTGGCTCTAAGAAGTCCCTTATCCAGTATCATTGATAGTATCTAATGGAGGGAAATATAATTTATTTTGGAGAATGTGTGGCCTTGTGGAGCGGAGGCCATGAGGAGCACATCGTCGACAAAGAGGATGGAGATTAAGACATGATGGAGGAGACAACCATCCTAAGGCTGGATATGCTCTCGTAGAAAGGATTTCAGCTCATCTGTATATATCCCGAACAATTTGGGTGAGGGAGGGTGCACTTGCTTCACCCCATTGGTACTCCTGATAAAACTTGACATTCATGCACTACATGGAAGTGACCCATAACAAACTCATAAAGATGCATAATAGTGGTGAGGAGAATCTCCATAATGCAGAGGTCTTTGAGTCTCTGAAGTAGGGCCTCCCTCAAGACCAAGTTAAACGCCTTTAAAAAGTTGACAAAGCAGCAATAGACTTACGAAGAGCAATGTATTGCCTCCTTTGTGATGACTTTGAGGGTGAGGATATGGTCGATGGTTTGGTATTGCGATCAAAATCCTGCGTAACCCTTGCCCGAAGAAGTCCCTCATCAAGTATTGCTGATAGTATTCGATGGAGGGTAGTGACATTCAGCTCGGAGAATCACCATGGTTATTCTATAGTTATTCAGATTAGCATTGGGCCCTAATTTGTTGATTGATTGGATAGTATGGTGGGACTGTTGATATTATGGTAGCTGCGGGAGGTATTTACCTCCACGTGTAAACCTAACGAGAATAGAATATTCCGAGAAGCAAGAAGAAACCCTAATGAGTTGGATAATAACCGTAGAAGACAAGTCGGCTCAAGAGGATAATTTGTATTAGGTTATTAGCCTCCAAGAGAAGAAGTCGGCCAAAAGAAATAATATATAATGAGTAAATAGGTATCCAGAATGAGAAGTCGGCCAAAAGAAATAATATATAATGAGTAAATAGGTATCCAGAACGAGAAGTCGGCCCAGGCAGGTAGCCAGAATTAGTATAAATACAGGAGGCCAGTCTTCATTCTGGCAGGCATTCTCAGAATTGCAGAGCAACAATTGTGCGCACTGTAGTTGCCCAGTTTGTGCGCAAGTTTGGAGGAGAGCTGCCATTGCAGCTAGCAGATTGCGTTTTGGCTTGGACTATCTCTTGGTTATGGTTTGGACTATTTGATTATCTCTTGTTTGGTGTGCTATCCTTGGGGAAAGGTGTGCTACCCTTTGTTTGGCTATCTAGCCTAGGGTTTGCTTCCGAAGTGATTCTCTGTCAATGTTAAGGTGCTCGGAGGGTGGCTTCGGCCTATGGTTGGGTGACATTAGTGATATTGTCGATGGTAAAACGAGCACATCCATTATATTCTAACAGGTTATGGGCCCACACCTCCTTCATTTAGTCTAACCACTGGAAGGGAGCATAGCCATAAGGATATTAAGCTCGTTGAAGAACTGCCACTAGGGTTTCTAGCAGGAGCGGTCACCAAAGCACTACCGCTAGGGTTACTAGCAGGTGCAGTTGCAGAAACCCTAATCCTCTCGTTGAGGCACCTTAAGTGAAGGGATTGACCTAATTTCCAAATAGACTAGTGCGCCCCAACCTAGCGCACCTCCCGGTACTCTCAGCAAGCTAAGACGTCAAGTTTGAGTTTCTGGTCAAATCTAGGGTTGACCAAGTCAAAGCAGCCATGACTTACTCAATGAAGTCAGGAAACAAGTTAGATGGAGCTTCTAACTTCAGAGTGTGGAAGACAAGGATTGACCTCATCCTTGCCAAGAATAAAGTGTTGGATATCGTGAAAGGAAAGATCGTGGAACCAGAGTTTGAAGAAGGAAAAGAGAAGGAACTGCAGAACGTTGCAGTTATGGAGAAGTTCAAAGACAGTGACATCAATGCCATGAGTATCATAGTGGACTCTATAAAAGACCACTTGATACCCTACATATGAGTATCATAGTAACTACAAAGACCAATTTGATCCCCTACATCTCCCTTCTTGACTTATCAAAGAAGATGCACGATGCCCTAAAAAACCTCTTCCCAGTCAGAAACATTTGACAAGTAATGAGTCCAAGAATGAGCTCCGTGACATGAAGATGAAATGATGATGATGACGACAAATTACATCTCTTGTGGAGGATCTCTGCCAAGAGATCAACTACAAGTTACTAGCAGATCATCCTTTAGAAGGAACTGTAAATATAGCACTCAATGATTCTCTCCTGATGGATGCATTTGCTGCGAACCGAACAAGGGAAGGAGTATCCCACATCAAAGAACTGACTTGGCCGCGCTCTTCAAGAAGAACTGGCGATCGAAAAGAAACCCCAAAAGAAGCACGATGACGCCCTGGTCATCAAGATTCAAGAATTTCGTGAACAAAAGGAAGTTTGGTTCAAGGAAGTAGCCAAATCAAGAGGAAAGACATGTCGAAATACAACAATGCTTCAACTGCCGAAGTATGGTCACTACAAGAATCAATCGCCCGGAAGCCAAAGAAAAGGAAGGGGACACACAAAACATCAATTCCTGAAGAAAAGGAACCCAAGCAAAGAAGACCAAGGTGGATAAAAACGTGACTTCTACTCTACACAAGGTAACAATACTCTTCATATAAGCTCTCATATACCATGTTTTATGTACATAGCTTGCATATCTACTTCTTAGAAGATAATGTGTCTTGAGGAACTATACCTATGAAGCAAGAAACAAAAGGATTGCTATCATTATGAGATCACGTCGGACAATACAATGAAAGGGATGAAGTACATCAAACACCATGTGGAAGTTATTACATGGGCAACAACCCGCAAGATGTACCAGAATCGTAATCAATATGGAAGTAAAAGAGAAGAAGTAAAAGACAGAAGAAGTCAAATCAAGAGAAATTGAGGAAAGACTTATGACACCCTAAGTAAGGCACAAGGATGGGGAAGCTTGGATTATGGAGGGAGCCGATTATATATTTCAAAAGAAAACATGCACTCATATACGAAGCAAGGATTAGGAGGGAGCTAATCCATGATCCATTGAAGATGATGAAGTATATATCCATGGTGGCAACCATGAAAGGAAGTACGCGGTTCGCTCGACCTTGTGAATAAGTCGCCTTCTAAGAGCAACTCCAGTATCCTCGGTTGTCCATCCACACAGGACTGGCTATGATGAAAGAGAAGTGGGAATCAGGGCATGGAATCTATAAGAAACCCCGGACCCAAGAGCTAAAGAGAAACATGAGGAAGAACATGAAGTTTCCAAGAAAGAAAGAAAAGTCAACAACCGGCCATTGTATCAAGAATCACAAGATTACTTTACTTGATATGAACTCACTAAAAACATTCAAGCAGAGGAACCCAAAGTTGTGATGAAGAACAATGTATGGAAGACTTATGAATGAAAGCATTGCGAGATCTAGAACTAGAGGTTCTCCTGTGATGGAGGGAGAAGACTATGATGATTACTGCTCCAAGAACCAAACATGTCCCCCGTTATTGAATAATATATCATCCACAATATCCAATGGTTGGAGTTCTACACGATGAATGCAAAGAATCGGCTTCCGCATAAATTGAACAAAGAGCGTATGAAGAGCAACCTCAAAGCTTTGATGCATACCAGAAAGAGGACCCTTGTATGCGATGGAAGAAGACAACTTGTGGAGAACCCTAATGCAATACCGGTGGATGTGGTGAACATTTTCTATAATAGAGATATTGTATCATAATAATTACTCAGATCGATGAAGGATTGTTAACTACGACAAAGATCTCATGGATACAACGCTTTGACCCCTGCCACAATGTTGTGAGCTAGTAGGAACCAAAGAGGAATCCAACACGATATAATTTATTGATCGAAGCTATATGAAGCCTTTAGAGAAAACTATTGTTCCAGAAAAACCGAAGTAAATTTGAGATCAAGCATTACATTCTCCTGGATGAAGTCCGTAAAGCGTGAAAGTGGTTCTCCAATATATATCTCCCCAGCCGCATGAGTAGATAAACAAACATTTTGCAAAGCTTTGTCCAAGATGAAAGAGTTTCCATACTCAAGTCGAGCTCCTCATGGAGACGACTTCCCATTGAAAAAGGAAGAGATGACCCTAGGTTGAGGGAGCACCCATGTATTATTGATTTATGGACAATCATTTTCTAGTTCGGAAAATGGTCCATGATGGGGATTTCCTTTCCATTTCTGAAAGTGGTTTGAGATTTATGACAGGCATACTTTTTCTAGTTCCGAAAATGGTCCAGATCGAACGGTCATTTTCAATACGAAAATGGTCTTCATTTTATCTGGTCATTGCAAAAACGCCATAGACAACGCATTCCATTGTGGTTAACATGGGGAATGGTCTAGGCGCCTCTTCTTGATGGTTACTCAAGAAGACCCATTCACTCGCCGTATTATCAACATCGCATTGTGGTTAACATGGATGTCCGCTTGAGGTTGGTTGTGATACCATATTCCTTTAGAAATGTATCCGTGATACCATTCCCTTAGGCGCATCTTATCTCTCCGTGTTGCACTTTGTTTAGTGTCGAGGAATGGCCTAGGGTGGGAAACGGTCCAGGTTCAAAAATCAAGGACAAACATCTCTGGGAAGACCTATCTCCGTGTTTAACTTTGTCTAGCGTCTGAGGAATGTCCCAGGTTGGGGAATGGTCCAGTTTCAGAAGACAGGATAGTTATTTTTCTTTGCTTGAGAAGAATAGTCCGATAGATCATCATTGATGTTTTAACTTCCTTGAGGCGATGTTCTTCCAAGATCCCGTGATGTGAGTGGAAGAACGGTCTAGATGATTAAATTTATATCATAACATCGTTTCCGCGTGTGCTGATGACATTACATGATTGTTATGAAGATTGTTGTCTTAAGACAGTAGAGATATACTATTGATGATGGATTTGTTCTTAATCGCTTTCAGACCATAATGCACAATTTATCGCACCGTGGTGCTACTTGGTGTGGTAGTGTACCAATCGACGTCAGGTAATTGTACCATGGATAGACGACACGCTTGTGTTCTCTATTGGAATGATATTGTTCCGATTGGTTCTGAAGACTATCAACAAGTATTGAAAATGATTGGTCACTAGATGGATGATCAATGGACGAGATTTCCGACAGAAATGGTTCAGACATTTATTCTTCTAGGACATATGTCCGTGACAGAAGAATGGCTCTTGTGTCACCATGGTGGAGTGGACTTATCCAAATCATCATGTCTTATTACTGATGGAGTATGGTTTCGAGATGATGCGGTTGATGACATTGATAGTAATGACTACTAAGTTGATGCTACCGGGTAAATGGTACGTTTGTGCTCAAGACCATTATCTCTGTCACCTCCTAGCTAGAGGGAGTGTTGATATTATGGTAGTCGCTGGAGGTGTTTCTTATCTCAATGGTAAACCTAACGAATAGAATATTTCGAAGCAAGAAGAAACCCTAATGAGTTGGATAATAACCCTAGAAGTTATCACAAGTTGGCTCAAGAGGATAATTTGTATTAGGGTTATTAGCCTCCAAGAGTAGAAGCTTCCACTTAAGAAATAAATAATATATAATGAGTAAATAGCTATCCAGAATGAGAAGTTGGGCCCAAAGTAAAGCTAGCCGCACTAGTATAAAATACGGTGAGGCTAGTCTTCATTCGGCAAGCATCTCCTAATTGCGTGAGCGAACACCCCAGCAGACCGCAGTTCACAGGGCGCGAAGTTTGAGGAGAGCTACCGCTATGTACAGATTGTGTTTTCATTTGACTATCTCTTGCTATGGTTTGACTATCCGATTACCTTTGTTTGCGCTGCCATCCTTTGGGGAAAGGTAAGCACTTTGTTTGGCTATCTAGCCTAGGGTCGGTTTTCGGCGATTCTCCTGGCTAAGGTTAAGGGTGCTCTAGGTACTCTCGGAGGGTGGCTTCGGCCTATGGTTGGGTGACAATAGTGATATTGTCGATGGTAAAATGAGCACATCCATTATATTCTAACAGGGACCATGTAAGTGAGAACCCTGATCAAACCACATAGTGAAATAGATCAACGATGTATTGGACCAACAAATGAATGCCATGTTTGAGCAACTTTGCGTGTAAACACTTCTCATCTGTTCCTTTGTTGGTGTTCTTGTCCCATATTGCTTGCCGGATGTGTGAGTCCAAGAACATGTAACAAGAGAATGGGGGGAGGCGACGAGGACAAGGTAATTCTTGAGAATCTCATATAGAGCGGTTGTATGGGTGAACCTGGAATGGTGGTCAAGGTTGGGGGTTATTATGATAAACCCAAGAACCTCAAGCAACTATCGTAGCACAATGAGATTTATCTTATAACAAAAACAAGAAAATGCCTCTTGTAATTCCAGTGATGTGGCTTCCATACCCTTTCCATATGGGCATGTATCATGGCCTCCGAAGGTATGCAACCGGAAAAATACCACAATAACGTGTGCTTTTTGTAAGTTTCAGAGTTGATTTCATATTCAAAAGCAAAGATTTCAATAGTGGGTCCTTTTGAAGAATTATCGTTTACAATTTCAAGATGAATTTCTTGCTTT
>SNQJ01S0080892.1:15267-30943 GCA_010110895.2 Picea sitchensis | reverse complement strand
CTAGAAGCGGAAGCTTCTATTAGGTCTTCTTACATCCGCCTTATTCTATTTTATTGAAAGGTCTTATTAATATTGACCTTTATTACATCCGAATACATTGATCTACCTATGTGCGGGTTAGGACCTTAACACTTTGGAAATAAATATTTCACTTAAAGTGAATTTTCTGGAGTTTTCTAGACAGATCACGAGAGAGGGAAATAGAGTAAAGTGAAAAGATAAAAGGAGGCTGAGGCAAAGGTTGAGGACACACTCATTGAGCTGAATAGAAAGAGGGCGCTTGGATGAGGAAGAGGGCAAGTTTGCAGCTGAGAGGAAGGGTGACTTGGCAGCAGAGATAGAGGGCCAAGTGCAGGCCGTACTAGCAACAAGGAGAGGCCGTACAACATCACAGGAAGAGGGCGAACTAGGCCGTACTGTGGCAGCAACAGAGGCTGAATTTCTGGGTCGAGTTTAGCAGCTGGGCAAACCGAATTTCTGGGCCGTACAGGCCGATTTACAACAGACTGTACTGGGCTGTACTGCTGGGTCGTATAGGCCGATTTGAGCTGGGCCGTACAGCTACCAGAAAGAGCAAATTTCTGTAAGAAATTTCTAATTTATCGCTGCTGCAATAGTTTCCTCTGAAGCCATAATAAAGTCCGTTTTCCCCACACTGGTGTTTCTAGGGTAAGTTTCTGTTGTGTAGTGTTTTGTGTGCTTGGTTTCAGTTTCATTTTCTGCTGTGCATTAGTTAAAAACTCTGCTGTAATATCTCTGCATAATTTTCAGAATTAGAAATCAGATGTGAATTAAAATTCTGGGTAGTAAAAATTATTGGTATTAATATTCTGTTGCTGGGTTTAAAGTTTAACATGGTATCAGAGCTCAACCTCTGAATACAGAAGCCAAGTCGATTTGCTCTGTGAACCAGGGAGTAAAAACCAACAGAGAGGTCGAACTGCCAAGGAGGGCGAGTGAGCTAGGACAACAAAAAATGGTCAATGCAGGGCTAAGGTTCGAGGACAAACTGGAGGCCGCTTCTAACTTCAGTCTGTGGAGAGAGCTTATAGCTCTGGTGCTAGAGGATCAAGGCTCATAGGAGTTTGTTGAGGGAACCCCAGTGCCCCAACAGATCCAGCACAACTAGCATCTCATAACCGGAAGGATGTGAAGGCACGAAGAATTATAATTGATGGGGTGAAGTACCATATCATTCCTCATTTGTCAGGAAAGAAGACAGCCAAGGAGATGTGGGAATCTTCGACCAAACTGTACCAGTCAGACAACCAAAGAAGGAAGATGATGCTCAGAGAGAAACTCAGGAGCACCAAGATGGCCCGGGGTGATTTTGTTGCATCCTACCTCACCAAGTTCACTCAGATCATAGATGAGCTGGCAACAGTAGGGGAAACCGTGGATGAGATTGAGCTGGTGAGGATAGCCTTGAATGGCTTCACCAAGCAGTGGGATGTGTTTGTCCGAGGAGTGGTAGCACGGGAGAAACTCCTCAACTGGGAGAGGCTGTGGGACGACTTTACTTAGGAGGAGCTGCGAGTTGGGACCTCATAGACCAACTAGTCGAAGATTGAGGATGGGGAGAATCTTGCCCTAGCAGGCAAGGGAAAAAAGTTCAGAGGGAAGAAGGGCCCTAGTGGGGGTCAGACTTCAAAAGGTGAGAAGTTGAAGGATCTCAACAAAGTTAAATGCTTTGCTTGTCACAAACCGGGAAACTTTTCCAGCCAATGCCCAAACAAGAAGGCAACAAGAAGTCCCAGATGACAGCTTTAGCTTCAACAAAAGTTGATGATTTTGTAGCCAGATTTGAGAACGAGTTCTCACTCATTGCATGTCTTTCTAGTTCAGTCAACAGTGGAGTTTGGTATATTGACAGTGGTTCCTCTAGTCACATGATTGGAGTGCGCGAGTACTTCTCCATCTTGTGGGAGGAGGAGATGGACCTCTACATTGAGATGGGAAATAATGTCAAGTGTTGGGCAGCAGGCCATGGGACAGTCACATTTCAGAGGGAGTTCGAGAAGCCACTGATGGTGAAGGACATGTCTGTTTCAGCCTTGAAGGACAGGGGCTATGTGGTCTCATTTCAGGATGAGAGAGTGTACATTCGACCCAAGGACTCCAAGACAACCAAATTGATTGGAATCAGGCTTCAATTTGAGCCAACCCGAGCATTGGTGAGCAACACTTGTGACATAACTGAGTTGTGGCATAGGAGGATGGTGCATTTGCATCATGGAGCACTCAAAGTGCTCAAGGAGATAGTGACAAGCCTTCTAGACTTCAACACAAAGCATCATGAGGTATGCAAGGGATGTGCTATGGGGAAGTACTCCAAAACTTCTTTCCCAATCAGTGACATCAAGATAGGAGGCATTCTTGATTTGATACACTCAGACGTATGTGGGCCCATGTCATCAGTATCCTTGAGTGGGTACGAGTATTATGTCACCTTCATCAATGACAATTCCAGGAAGACCTGGATCTATTTCATGAAGACCAAAGACGAGGTCTTCATTCGATTCCAAAAGTTCAAAGCTCTTGTGGAGAACCAGACGGGGAGAAAGATCAAGACACTAAGATTTGACAATGGAGGCGAGTACACCTCGAAGGCCTTCAAGGATTTCTATGCAGGTGCCAGGATAAAGAGGGAGTTGATTTTTTTGTACAACCCTCGACAGAATGAGGTGGTGGAAAGGAAGAACAGGGCCATAGTTGGGGCTGCAAAGGCAATGTTGTATGATCATGATCTGCCTAGGTTCTTATGGGCAGAGGCTTGCAACACTGCAGTCTACATACAAAACAAGAGTCCTCGTAGGGTGTTGGCGAGGAAGACTACAGAGGAGATATTTACAGGGAGAAACTGAAGATTGGACACTTAAGGATATTTGGATGCCTAGTCTACTGTCACGTCCCCTCAGAGAAGAGGATGAAGCTCGAGGATACTACTAAGAAGGGGATCTTTGTTGGATACAGTGAGACTTCCAAGGCATACCGTGTCTACATCCAAGCTTTGAGGAAGACAATGGTCAGGAGGGATGTGAAGTTTGAGGAGGATAGAGCCCTTAAGAAGGCTCATGATACTGTTCTAGCAGCTGTAGGGGATCAAGAGCTTGAGACTTAGAAGGACGAAGAGACATAGGTTATAGGTACAGGTACAGGGACAGGGACATGTACAGGTACAGGTACAGATGCTCAGACTTCAGAGCAGGAGGTTCCACCAGTTCAGGATACTCCTTCGTCTTCCAGAAGGAGGAAGACCAAATGGGTTGAGCAGACCTTGAGAGAGGCTGAGGAGTACGTGGGTGCTCCTAGGACTTCTGTCAAGGAGAGTAGAGCACCACCGAGTTTTTCCGGTTACATGGCTCTAATGAGAGAGCTATTAGAGGCCGAGCCTTCCAACTTTTAGGAGGCATCACAACAACATGTGTGGAGAGATGCCATGGTGGAAGAGTATGCTTCCATCACGAAGAATGATGTATGGGAGGTTGTGCCCTGGCAAGAGGGGAAATTAGTGATTGTATTGAAGTGGATCTACAAGATCAAGCACGCTACAAATGGTAGTGTGGAGAAGTTCAAAGTCCGGTTTGTGGCTAAGGGGTTCTCTTAGAAGGAGGGAATTGATTAAGATGAGACATTCGCCCCAGTAGCCAGGTACACTTCGATCAGGGCCGTGATCTCTATTGTAGCTGAGATGGGGTGGAAGATCCACCAGATGGATGTGGATACAACCTTCCTTAATGACATCATTGAGGAGGAGGTGTATATTGAGCAACCAGAGGGTTTTGAGGTGTAGTGGAGGGATTCCCATGTATGCAGGTTGAAGAGAGCCTTGTATGGGCTCAAGCAGGCTCCCGGGGCTTGGTACTTGAGGATAGACAACTACTTGTAGGTGATGGGCTTCACCCAGAGTGAGGCAGACTCAAACCTCTACTACATCATAGTTGAAGGTGAGCCACTCATTCTTGTGTTGGATGTGGACGACCTGTTTCTCATAGGTTCAGAGAGGCTCCTAGCAGAGTGCAAGAGGGACCTTGCTTCGGAGTATGAGATGAAGGATTTGGGGTTGATGCACTACTTTCTGGGGTTAGAGGTGTGGCAGCGAGATGGTCAGACTTTCCTTGGACAAGGGAAGTATGTAGTGGAGATTCTGAAGGGGTTTGGTATGCAGGACTATAGGCCTATGTCTATGCCCATGGTGACCAATTGGAAGAAGATTGATGCTTCCAGATCAAAGGTAGTGGACCCTACATTATACAGGCCGTTGATTGGCTCTCTTATGTATCTGGTCAACACTAGACCGGATATATGCTTTGCAGCTAACACACTCAGTCAGTTCATGGTTGAGCCGAGGAGAGTACATTGGGTGGCAGTAAAGCATGTTCTTAGATATCTGCGTAGCACAGTTGATTATGGGTTGAGCTACATCTAGGGAGATGGAGTGAAGTTGATGGGCTATACATATGCAGACTGGGCAAGCAACAAAGTTGACAGGAAAAGCACTTCAGGGTGCTGTTTCAACTTGTGATCATGAGTTGTTTCCTAGTTCAGCAGGAAACAAAAGTCAGTTGCATTGAGCTCTGCTGAGGCAGAGTACATGGCAGCCAGTTTAGCACCATGTGAGGTCATTTGGCTTCAAAAGCACTCATGGGGTTGTTTGACCAGGAGTTGGAGACAACTGTCATCCACTGTGACAATTAGAGCTGTATCAAGCTCCTTGAAAATCCAGTGTTCCATGACAGATCCAAAAACATTGAGATCAGATTTCACTCCATTAGGGACTGTATGCAGAAAGGGACAATGAAGCTACAGTATGTGCCTACAGGTGAACAGGTGGTAGACATTCTCACGAGGGCCTTAATGAAAGGCAAGTTTGTCTTCTTCAGGGACAAGTTGGGGGTGGTGTAGAACACCTTCCTTGCTAAGAGGGAGTGTTAAATTTGTAGCTTGGAAGGTGTCTCAGCATAGGCCTAAGTGTCCAAAGCATGCTAGAGACAATTAACTAATGCCTAAGTCAACATTTTATTTTTATCCTAAGTTTTGACTTAGGAAAAGCACAAAAATTATCAAATAATTTTTATTGGCTTTTGCCTCAGATTTCTAAAGTCTCTGACTTTGGAAATAAATATTTCACTTAAAGTGAATTTTCTGGAGTCTTCTAGAAAGGTCATGAGAGAGGGAAATTGAGTAATGTGAAAAGATAAAAGGAGGCTGAGGCAAAGGGTGAGAACACACTCATTGAGCTGAAGAGCAAGAGGGCACTTGGCTGAAGAAGAGGGCAAGTTTTGCAGCTGAGAAGAAGGGTGACTTGGCAGCAGAGATAGAGGGCCAAGTGCAGGCCATAACAGCGGCAATGAGAGGCCATACAGAAGCACAGGAAGAGGGCGAATCAGGCCGTACTGTGGCAGCAACAGAGGCAGAATTTCTGGGCCAAGTTCAGCCGCAGAGCAGGACGAATTTCTGGGCCGAGTTCAGCAGCCGAGCAGGCCGAATTTCTGCCCCGTACAGGCTGATTTACAGCAGGGCGTATTGGGCCATACAGGCAGATTTGAGGTGGTCCGTACAGCTACAGGAAAGAGCAAATTTATGTAAGAAATTTCTAATTTATTGCTGCTGTAATAATTTCCTCTGAAGCCATAATAAACCCCCTCTTAGCTGGTTTTCCCCACATGGGGGTTTCCAGGGTAAATTTCTGTTGTGTAGTGTTTTGTGTGCTTGGTTTCAGTTTCATTTTCTGCTGCGCATTAGTTAAAAACTCAGCTGTAATATTTCTGCATAATTTTCAGAATTAGAAGTCAGCAGTGAATTAAAATTCTGAGTAATAAAAATTATTGGCATTAATATTCTGTTGCTGGGTTTAAAGTTTAACAGTTTTATCTGTTCCCTAACTATACTGAATAGGACAAACAATCTGTTGTTTTCAAGCCTTTGCTTGGAATGCACTAGTTTGTGCTTGAGTGATATATAATAGTTGATCTGACACATTGCTTGAGCCTTGGCCCTTAACAGGACAATCAATCTTTTTCATAGTCAGAAAAAATTCACTTTATTTGTTGACTAAGAACAAATCTCAATAACTGATGAAGGCATGCATTCCTATGGGCAAGTATTGTGTATAATGGAGACTAGTTATCCCATTAAACTGTTTTACATACCAACCTCATGCTGAAGCTGTTTGCACGAATATGGATCCAGTCATTGTGATCCAGTCTTTAAGATATCAGGTTATGGATACGAGGAAGGGGAGTTGGACAAGTCTGATGTTATATGGGTTGAATATGGATATAGTAGATATAGGTCTCTAGAAGAGAAAAAGTTTTGATAATAGAAATCTGAAGTTTAATATGTGATGTATACGATAACATAACAAAAATTGTAAGAAACATGCTAATAGATTGTAGTTGTTGAGTCTAAATGTTTAAAGTGGAAATAATAAATAGCAAATATGGAAAACTCAGTGGAATGATTGTCCACAACTAAAACAAGCAGACACATTGCTTCATGATGTCCACTATAGAGAATAGGCTGAAAATTAGCATGTGAAATTTCAAATGGAAAACACTATATTAACAATGGAAAACTGATCTTAAGTAAGTCAATGCTGAGGTTGAATTTAGGGTTTTAGTATTCTTTTTATTTCATGCAGAATGTAAAGATAAATAGAGCCATATTTATGCAGCATACAGCTATTGCCTTCCACAAATGGCTTCAGTTGGGTTACAACCTGGCTAACGATCTGGTGCTGTATACATTTCTGTGATGGGTGGGGGACAGTATAGGATGTATCCAAGAATTTTTTCTTTGTGTAAAATGCTGCCTTTAAATTGCAAGAAACATGCTAATAGATTGTAGTTGTTGACTCTAAATGTTTAAAGTGGAAATAATAAATAGCAAATATGGAAAACTCAGTGGAATGATTGTCCACAACTGAAACAAGCAGACACATTCCTTCATGATGTCCACTATAGAGAATAGACTGAAAATTAGCACGTGAAATTTCAAATGGAAAACACTATATTAACAATGGAAAACTGATCTTAAGTAGGTCAATGCTGAGGTTGAATTTAGGGTTTTAGTATGCTTTTTATTTCATGAAGAATGTAAAGATGAATAGAGCCATATTATGCAGCATACAGCTATTGGCTCCCACAAATGGCTTCAGTTGGGTTACAACATGACTAAGGATCCGTGCTATATACATTTCTGGAATGGGTGGGGGATAGTATAGGATGTATCCAGGAATGTTTTCTTTGTATAAAATGCTGCCTTTAACTATTAATAAAATCAGTGATGTACATATCATATTGGGCATTATTACAAAAGAAATCACGCTGCATGTCAGCCACCACGAGTTAATAACGTTTGGCTTAAAAAGCCTTAAAAGCTATCAAATTGCCCAAGAGCACACTGACTATCAAAATTGCAACTTGGGCATGCTACAACAAAATCTAGCATCCACAAAGTGTAAAGTCCCAAGCACCAAAGTGCTAGCTTTGTGTAACTTAGGAAGACTATCGATTGTCACTTCAATAGCTCTTAGGTCGGCTCTTCTCCAACACAAGGGGGGTATCCCTAAGTAGGATTGCTAAGGCTATGGAGTGGAGGCTCTAGGTGATGTTTGAAGAGTAAGCCTTAACAAAAGAAGTGGTCAAAAGATGAATGGTTTGAGAATAATAAGGTGATGGAAACCCCAAGACTAGTGCCTACCAAATCTTGGGAAAAATGGAGTGAAGGAACCATGGATCTAAGATGGTGAATGCATGAATATGTAAGGCAAAGAAGGGCTGTTATACATGCCACAAATCAGCCTTATCTTGCCAAAAATTATGGCAGAAAATTAACCTTGGAGAGTTAGGGGTGCCACTCTTAAACATATGAAGGTTATGTTATATTACTCTAGCAACAACTTAGTTTGTTAGATGCAAGCCTAACATAACAACAATAAACATAAGATGGATTATATCCTCACATTACACCATTCAAATGGTAGATACTCCATTACAAGGCGTCATAACAAGCTACAAGGATTTTCTACGAGAATCAACATGTGAAAATAATGCAAACATAAAATCCTCACGTAAACTAGAAGAAATACCTCCAATCTTCCATTAATCTTGCTAATATGATGTACAATGTAGCCCAAGCAGAGAACTCCTTCAATCTCCAAATTCCCAACCCTCAAATGGAGAGAGAACTCCCTTTTATAGAGGGAACTTCTTTTCTCTGACAATAAAGTACATTATTTTCCAATTAACTCCATGACAAGTCAAACAATAGTAAAATATTGGAGTAGTTATGAAACAACCTCCAATAATAGCAACAAGAGAGTGGGGCGCCTCCCAAAATAGTAAATGACCATGTCAAATGCCTCATCAAATGATAAAGAAATGCCTCAATGGTGTGCCCTCTAATAGACCAAGTAATGCATGCACTAGTGTCTCCACATGTGCACCCTCCAAGATGCATGAGTGGAAAAAAAAATATATTCTTTCCTAGTAGAGTGCTCCATAGCTACCATGTCAAAATAGTAAGTGGTCCACAAGATGCATGAATATATGCACAACCAATCCACATGTGTCAATCCCAATGTAGGGTACTCCAATCAACTTCATATCGATAAGTGTGCAAGATGCCAACTAGTTGGAAATGCTCCACAAGAAAGCCTTGGTCAAACCTCCAACAACTTTTTCAAAATAGAAAGATTCCTCATGGGCTCTTTCTCCAATGTGTAATCACCATTATAAATAAATAAATGAACTCCAAGGTGGTTACAACTTACAACTCAAAAATTGTGTAAAGGAGTCAACAACAATAAAATATTGAATGCTCAACCAACTCCACAAGTGTGCCCACCTCCTCACATGTGAGCAAGAAGAGGGCGCTCCAACAAGGTTGACAAAGTATCAAATTTGACCACTAGGGCAATTACACTCTCATAACTACCTCCTAGCACAATTTCCCATGTACATCAACCCTCCAATAGTAGTATCCACCATGACATAAATCCACGTGCAGCCAAACAAACTCCAAGACCAAGGGAATGGCCCCTCCACTTAAGCAAATAATAATAAGATAATGTAATCTGCCTCAACATGTGTGCCAATAAAGGGGTGCGCTCCATCAAAGTGTTTTACCATGCAAAAACAAAGTTGTTCTCCTAGCAAAACCATGCACCATGGTATCAACATAACAACAAATTACAAGTTTTACCTAGGCTTGAACTTAGGGCGCACCACCAACAAGAGATTATTACATCAAATTACATCATGAAGTCTTAGAAAAGGCTAGATCACCATGAAAACGTGTAATACCCTCCGGTCTAGCTCAAACTTAGGAAATAATACATCAACAAGGATATTAACATCATCAAGTGCACATCCCCCCTAGGTGATTTCTAACATTACAATGTTATATCACCTAGGAGAATCCCTCCAAGGAAACATGTGTGACCACACCACATCAATACCATAGGAGAAAGAGACATAAGAAAGTGCTAACACCATCAAACATCTAGTGTGTTCCCACCACACACTCAATAAAATGGGATCATGTAGAATATAAGGCAACTACCTTACATCGCCAACATCTAACCCCTTGGGGGGCTAGAACCATCATACATGAATAAGGTGTATCACTCTCTAGATGGACAAGTATACTAAGACCAATATTTTAAAAATCGGTCTGAGTTGACTCAGACTTGGTCAACTTGGTCAAGTTGACTTATAATTGGTCAACTCGACCGAGTTGATCAGTGAGCCTATTGACTCGTGTGAAAATTCCCAAGTCCTAGGTGACTAAATTCCTTGTGATCTCAATCAAACAAGTAGATTGTTGAATTTAATTATTGCAGAAGTAAATTTCAGACCATAGCATTAATCACACAATAGTTGGAAATTAAATAGCGGAAGCATAAAAATTAATTTCACACAACATAGGTAATTACTCCTTCGAAACTAGCTTTTCATTCCTTCAAAAAACTTACAAGGAAATCTCCACACATTGGCCAAAAAACAACATTGCACAGATACCAATAAAAACCCCAAACTGAGCGGAACTACTTGTTGGGAGAGTACAGTCTGCATGGACGTTTGTATGGCCATATCTGTATGACTATGGATCCTTATGGTCATGTCCGTACAACTGTACAAACTGTCGTACGCTTGTAAGGAATTGTGCTGATATTTGTATGGGATTGCTTGTTGCCTGGAAATGCCTTTTTTCTGGATGCCTGCTCTCTCTCCCCTCTCTATCGCTCAACCTTCTCAACTGCTCATTGCTCAAGTGTTCTTGTGTTTGAATTCTCTATCTTGACCTGTGTTTATAGTTTTAGCTGAGACCAAAACCCTAATCTATTTTTGAGATTACTCCTAGTCTAAGTCATGCATGCATGAAATACACTTTTTAGACTCAACTGCTAAAAATCAATGTTCCACGAGTACGCGTCCCCCAGGGTGGGGGTCGCGTCCCCCACGTTTCCCATGTCCTCAGGATAGGGGGACTCCTGTGGGGACGTTTCCCCACGTCCCCTTTTTGGGGAGACACGGGAGGACGCGGGGGAAAGTGAGTCCCCAAGGTGGGGGATGAGTCTCCCCGAAAGGGGGACTCCTGAGCGTTCCCCCTTGAAAAGGAAAACTTCTGGGCGTTCCATCTTGAAAAGGGAAACTTCTGTATGTCCCCCCTTGAAAAGGGGAACTTCTGGGCGTCCCCCCGAATTGTTTTTCCTAAGAAGGCTTAAAAAACAAAATATTAAATTTAAAAAGAAAAAATTAAAAAATTAAAAAACAAATATACATACAAGAAAAAGATAAAAGTTAAAACACGATTAATTTATTAAATTTTAAAAGCTAAATAATTAAAACACAACGGAATCTTGAAAATTAAAACTTATAACACAATTGAATTTTAAAACACAATTAATAACTTATAAGTTATCATATGCCATCTTATAACTTATATGAGAATGACTCCGACCCAGAGATAGATAGTGACATTCCCTTTGGTGGTTCTGATGGCTTCATGCAGGAGATGGATTTAGAGGATTGTTCAATGAGATTGACTCCATGATGGTCATTTTAAAATTTATTTTCAATGTTTATTGTTTTTTCAGTTTTAACTTTTGAGTCTTGACTCTAGATACGGATGACCTTAGACCTTGACTCGTCATTCTTTACTGTTTTTAATTTTTGAGTTTGAGTAATTCCAATTTACTATTTCAGACTTTAGTGTCTACTATTTATAGTATTTTGCTTAGTACTAATTAAGTAGATTCTAGAATGATGAATGATGAATTTAATTTTTAAATCAATGTATCGATATTTATTATTTTATTATTTTTGTTTCATCTTTCATTTATGATTTATGAATCAATGTATTTCATTACTGATTTTAAATTTTGAATCATGTTTAATAGTTTATATTGTTTACAAATTTGAATTTTCAATTTACTAATTTAGTAGTATTTAGTATTTTAGTATTTACTCATGAATTTGCATGGGATGAACATCAAATTGTTATTGTTGAGACTTTATCATTATTATTTTTTATTTTAATTTTTTTTAATATCATATATGTGACGTACCCCTGTCCCCCATTTCCCTAAAATCCCTAAAATTTGGGGGTACTTCCACATGCCCGTCTCCCCGTCCCAGAGACTTGGTGGAACATTGCTAAAAACAAGACTTTCACTTTTTAACTAAAGTGAACTACAAAATAGAATTTACTTTTCTAAAAATAGAATTACTTTTCGAAAAATAAAATTACTTTTCGAAAAATCTCAAACTACTTCTTGCAGGTTCACATTGAACCTGTGCACAAGTTCCTGTCCGAGCCTTAATTCTCAACAACTCGGCCAATAGATTGGTTCAGAGGGACGGTTTGGTACCAAACCAGCCCTACTCGACCGAGTCGGTCCTAGATCCCACCACGGTGGACTGTCAATGAAACAACAATTTAAAAGCCACCTAAAAGTTACTTGAAATCTTAGTCACCGGGTTCAGCTACTTTTCACCTTCAAGTTCAAAATTAGCCGAATTTGAATGGAGGATGAACAAATTTTTTCAAATTTGCCCTTCAAATTCGGTTGAATAGTAGGCGTGTTATTTCTAGTTAGTATAACACTTAATTTTACATGTCAATTCATTCTTTTTAATAGACATTTGCCAAAATTAGTGTATATCTCGGAATCAAGGATGATCTTTGCCGAATCCGACTCAAAATATTGTTGGTCGAGCGCATGGAATGTACATTTACGGATAAAAATGGTCACAGGGTACGCTGTCTCTGCCGTTAGTTTCCTCGAGTCCAATTTTGGATGGAATGAACATCGATCTCTGTGAAAACCGATGTGGTGATGCGAGGGAGAATACGCTGTGCGTGCAATTCATTGGTAAAGCCCAACCGATCGGATTGGAGGAGCTTCGCAATTTATCGCAGAATTGTGGCACATGATTAGAAGGCATGGACGACAATTATTAAGCTTCATCCGCCGCACCTAAACCTCATCTCAAGCTCGATGACAGAGTCAAAGATTACTCAAGTGTTATTATTGGGAATACATTATTTATAATCGTAACTTAGGGTATATTAACTCACATTTGTTATAAACTCATATATGTTATTTATTAATTTAAGCTTTTATATACATTAAAATTTTTATTTATGTATATAATTTTATAAATATAATAAAATTATACTAATTATAAAAGTCTTATTTATAAAATTATTATATGTATATATATATTCGAACTTAATGACGAACTTTATCAAGGGGTTTTGGCCAGGCGAACTTTTAGCGAATTTGATTGTTGCCGAATTCGAACACGAACACGAACCAGGTGACTAAGCTTGAAATGGAAGTGACTCGTCTCCAACCCAAAAGCCATCAAGCATGATCACCCAACAAGGAGAACTGACTTGTCTCCAACCCAAAACACCAACTCAACCAAGAAGTAGCATCTCCAAGGAAAGAAAGAGAGTGTTTACCCCCAATCCATCAAAAAGCTCCAAGGTACCAGCAGCAAATTCCATCAATGTGATTGAAAATCACAATATGGAACCTCATACAATATGAGGTGTAACAGGGCATACAATAAATAATCTATTGTCCTCGAGCAACGTGACAAAAAAACATAACTATAAAGTCTTTCCATTAAGGTATAAAAAGAAGTGCTCACACATATCTATAAACCTCAATTAAGCAGCTGTCCGTATAAGAACCGTATCTGGAGGAGGTTCATGTTTGTCATTAGGTGGGGGCCCTCAGCAATGTATAGCTGGACTAGGTGCTTCAACCTACTGGGTAGAGAGATCAATTTACAAGAGTTCAACCATTCACATAGAGATCAATTTTTAAGAGTAAGCAGACTTTTGTTAACTGTTGGATTTTCAGAAGCGTTACCCTAGTCAAGTGGACTAGTAATTAAAAGACAATTCATTGACCAATTTATCAACAAGTAGAATAAATGTCATACTTCCTCTGTTCTGAACTTCGCTCAGACATTACTTCTTAAATTAGGTGTGCCAAAAGTCTCTAGATTCATGGCTGTAGTATTACAAGAATGCTTTTAGGCTGGTCTTGAAAAGGTTTCAGAATGTTTTACAGAATCTTTGTAAACAATACTTTTATTTTAAAGCTTGTATTACAAATTACCTAAATTATCAGGATGCGGATACGGATTCGGATAAGGATCCGTCGTTTTTTTGAAAAGCCAGGATCCAGATATGGCGGGGAAATGACAAGTACAAACAAAATAAATATATTTTTTATCATTTAAAAAAATATAAATTATAAACTTTATTAAACATTAATTGATTAAAAATTAACTATAAATTTTATTGAACATTATAAATTAATTATAAACTCTATTAAAAATATAATTCACTTAAAAGAGATTTTAATTTTAATGTGAAGTTGATAATTAAAAAAGATATAAATGAAAATTAATAATGTTAAATAATAAAAACATATAATAAATATATAAATCTAATGTATTATATAAAATATAAACATAGAAACATAAACATAATAGTTAATATTTCACTGTTTTATTAATATTAAATATGTTTAACATGACATAAAGTAACAAAAAAATATAACCTCTCAAAATTCGCATAATAAGTTTTGTCCGACCTCAGTTCCGGTTGGCTAATAAATACTTGCACTTCAAAGGTTAGGTCCCGGCCCACATTAATAATTTAATTGACAGGTTGGCTGGCTAATGAATACTTGCCCTTTGACGATAGGTTAGGTCCCGGCACATGTTAATAATTTCATTGACAGGTCTGCAAGTGCATCAGTCTTGCCCCCGACCAGTCTCACGGGCACTTATTTCTTTGCCAACTCTTCTCAGTCTTGCCCCCTACCAGTGCGACGGGCTTGATTTCGAAAGTGCCAGGGCAGGTCTTGCTTTTTACGAAGAGTGGGGTCCAAGTGGGAGGCCTTGCAGACTGTAACAGTTCACAGAGTGAATCCTAGGCGGATCCAAATCCGTATCGGATCCGGGGATCCGCGGATCCAGCCCCTTGACCCCACGGATCCAGTAACATAGCAAATTACCACAACTTCTACACTTGCCTCTTGGGCTGAAATCCCTGCCTAGATTCAACTCCTTTTTTCCTACAATACAAATATACACACATCAATTCTTTTGTTCTGAACTTCTTTCTCTGATACCAAATGATCTAAAATATCCATTTCTGAGGGTTTTCGCTGTGGCTCTTGACATTACTTTTTCTGAAAAGGCTCTTGACATTACTTATTCTGTAATTAGATGTGCCAACAGTCTCTATATTCATTGTTTTACTATTACAGGTATTCTTTTTAGCCTGGTATTCAAAGGGTTTCCGAATGTTTTACAGGACTGAGCATCTTTATGCACAGAATTCTACAGAACTTACATTAGATTAAAGGCAAAGGATTAACAACATAGTGCACATGCTCAAAACTCTACCCTAAGAATCTTTTTAAACAATACCATTATTTCAAAGCTCGTGCTCCAAAGCACCACAACTTTGACACTTGCCTCTTGGGCTTAAATTGCTGTCTAGCTTCTTCTCGCTTTTTTCTACAATTACAAATATATAACAATGTACATACATATAACTATTACACAATCTTTGTGTTGTAGTTCTTGGACTGCCTGCCATCTTGGGATTGCAATCTCTCATCATTCTGTAACTACCTTGCAACCTTGCAGTTATGGTCTCTCATAGCTTTGAAACTTCTCTGCAGCATTTGGGGTTTGCGGTCTTTAGTGTTAGATTTAAGGGAAAAAGTAAAACAGTGACATTCTTTTAAATTCTGTTCACTAATACAATTTTAGATCAGCACATTAAACCAAGATGTAAACAGATCTGGATGCATGAAATTAAAATTTTGAACATAAACAAATTTCCCGAGTGCAGAAAAAACAAATCTTAGCTTACCTCTTAGCCAATGAAGAATGTGTACCTATCACATGTAGATGTATGCCTCTGTAAATATGCTCAGATGAAGTTTAGGTTCATATATCAAACCTCTAGGGTTTGATCTCTGTCAAAAGAACTGTGAGACAGTTTTGCCCTGGATAGTAAAACCCCAATGGAAACAATAACAATAATAATAATCTATTTTTAAGGTCACGGCCAAGCCACACCAAATTGGTGTATGAGACCCCCTTGTTTGTGGGACAAGGGACCCCCC